>JAWDGP010001717.1:0-5000 GCA_033675545.1 Elysia crispata | reverse complement strand
GGACACTAGGGTGTGAACGGTGATATACAGAACACGGTGGAGGACACTAGGGTGTGAACGGTGATATACAGAACACGGTGGAGGACACTAGGGTGTGAACGGTGATATACAGAACACAGTGGAGGAGCACTAGGATGTGAACGGTGATATACAGAACACAGTGGAGGAGCACTAGGATGTGAACGGTGATATACAGAACACAGTGGAGGAGCACTAGGATGTGAACGGTGATATACAGAACACAGTGGAGGAGCACTAGGATGTGAACGGTGATATACAGAACACAGTGGAGGAGCACTAGGATGTGAACGGTGATATACAGAACACAGTGGAGGAGCACTAGGATGTGAACGGTGATATACAGAACACAGTGGAGGAGCACTAGGATGTGAACGGTGATATACAGAACACAGTGGAGGAGCACTAGGATGTGAACGGTGATATACAGAACACAGTGGAGGAGCACTAGGATGTGAACGGTGATATACAGAACACAGTGGAGGAGCACTAGGATGTGAACGGTGATATACAGAACACAGTGGAGGAGCACTAGGATGTGAACGGTGATATACAGAACACAGTGGAGGAGCACTAGGATGTGAACGGTGATATACAGAACACAGTGGAGGAGCACTAGGATGTGAACGGTGATATACAGAACACAGTGGAGGAGCACTAGGATGTGAACGGTGATATACAGAACACAGTGGAGGAGACTAGGATGTGAACGGTGATATACAGAACACAGTGGGGGAGCACTAGGATGTGAACGGTGATATACAGAACACAGTGGAGGAGCACTAGGATGTGAACGGTGATATACAGAACACAGTGGAGGAGCACTAGGATGTGAACGGTGATATACAGAACACAGTGGAGGAGACTAGGATGTGAACGGTGATATACAGAACACAGTGGAGGAGACTAGGATGTGAACGGTGATATACAGAACACAGTGGAGGAGCACTAGGATGTGAACGGTGATATACAGAACACAGTGGAGGAGACTAGGATGTGAACGGTGATATACAGAACACAGTGGAGGAGCACTAGGATGTGAACGGTGATATACAGAACACAGTGGAGGAGACTAGGATGTGAACGGTGATATACAGAACACAGTGGAGGAGACTAGGATGTGAACGGTGATATACAGAACACAGTGGAGGAGACTAGGATGTGAACGGTGATATACAGAACACAGTGGAGGAGACTAGGATGTGAACGGTGATATACAGAACACAGTGGAGGAGACTAGGATGTGAACGGTGATATACAGAACACAGTGGAGGAGCACTAGGATGTGAACGGTGATATACAGAACACAGTGGAGGAGACTAGGATGTGAACGGTGATATACAGAACACAGTGGAGGAGCACTAGGATGTGAACGGTGATATACAGAACACAGTGGAGGAGCACTAGGATGTGAACGGTGATATACAGAACACAGTGGAGGAGCACTAGGATGTGAACGGTGATATACAGAACACAGTGGAGGAGCACTAGGATGTGAACGGTGATATACAGAACACAGTGGAGGAGCACTAGGATGTGAACGGTGATATACAGAACACAGTGGAGGAGCACTAGGATGTGAACGGTGATATACAGAACACAGTGGAGGAGCACTAGGATGTGAACGGTGATATACAGAACACAGTGGAGGAGCACTAGGATGTGAACGGTGATATACAGAACACAGTGGAGGAGCACTAGGATGTGAACGGTGATATACAGAACACAGTGGAGGAGCACTAGGATGTGAACGGTGATATACAGAACACAGTGGAGGAGCACTAGGATGTGAACGGTGATATACAGAACACAGTGGAGGAGACTAGGATGTGAACGGTGATATACAGAACACAGTGGAGGAGCACTACGATGTTAACGGTGATATACAGAACACAGTGGAGGAGCACTAGGATGTGAACGGTGATATACAGAACACAGTGGAGGAGCACTAGGATGTGAACGGTGATATACAGAACACAGTGGAGGAGCACTAGGATGTGAACGGTGATATACAGAACACAGTGGAGGAGACTAGGATGTGAACGGTGATATACAGAACACAGTGGAGGAGCACTAGGATGTGAACGGTGATATACAGAACACGGTGGAGGACACTAGGGTGTGAACGGTGATATACAGAACACAGTGGAGGAGCACTAGGATGTGAACGGTGATATACAGAACACAGTGGAGGAGACTAGGATGTGAACGGTGATATACAGAACACAGTGGAGGAGCACTAGGATGTGAACGGTGATATACAGAACATAGTGGAGGAGACTAGGATGTGAACGGTGATATACAGAACACAGTGGAGGAGACTAGGATGTGAACGGTGATATACAGAACAGTGGAGGAGGATGTGAACGGTGATATACAGAACACAGTGGAGGAGACTAGGATGTGAACGGTGATATACAGAACACAGTGGAGGAGACTAGGATGTGAACGGTGATATACAGAACACAGTGGAGGAGCACTAGGATGTGAACGGTGATATACAGAACACAGTGGAGGAGCACTAGGATGTGAACGGTGATATACAGAACACAGTGGAGGAGCACTAGGATGTGAACGGTGATATACAGAACACAGTGGAGGAGCACTAGGATGTGAACGGTGATATACAGAACACAGTGGAGGAGACTAGGATGTGAACGGTGATATACAGAACACAGTGGAGGAGACTAGGATGTGAACGGTGATATACAGAACACAGTGGAGGAGCACTACGATGTGAACGGTGATATACAGAACACAGTGGAGGAGACTAGGATGTGAACGGTGATATACAGAACATAGTGGAGGAGAATATCAGCGAATATTCGAGAGACAGCAAAGGCGACTAAGTCGGAGCACTAGGATGTGAACTGCTCAATCTTCTTAACGCTTCTGATTGCCCAACAGAACCTAATGACTTCAATCAAAGGGACATAACTCTCAGTGGAGATCGCATTCACTATCAGTTTGGCTAACTGTGCGTCATACCATCTAGCCCTACATTGATGCTCGGGGTGCTGTACTAATTATTTTTTCCATCACTGACTTTTGCTTTTAGATAAGGGCGAGTAACTCCCGATTTTTCAGCAATCTAAAACGAGGCCGAAGAAGAGTTAACCTGTAAGCCCTGCTAGACCTTGTTTACATTATACAGTCATGATCTATTGGTTTCTAGCTTTGGGATGAGCCTAATAAATTTTTTATGACGAAAGGTCAAGGCTGTCTATATATCAGTTTCGAGGCACAGAGAGAGAGAGAGAGAGAGAGAGAGAGAGAGAGAGAGAGAGAGAGAGAGAGAGAGAGAGAGAGAGAGAGAGAGAGAGAGAGAGAGAAATGAAGTGCAAACAATGGAAGAGTGAAAGGGAAAGGTTTAAAGTGATTGATGGTGATATCGGAACATCTGCTACAAGGGGATTCACACAGCATTGTGATCTCTGCATACCTTAATCTATCACTCGCTCTCTCTCTGTCTCTGTCTCTGTCTCTCTCTGTCTCTCCCTGTCTCTGTCTCTCCCTCTCTCTGTCTCTCTCTGTCTCTGTCTCTCCCTCTCTCTGTCTCTCTCTGTCTCTGTCTCTGTCTCTCTCTGTCTCTCCCTGTCTCTCTGTCTCTCTGTCTCTTTCTCTTTTTTATCTATCTATCTATCTATCTATCTATCTATCTATCTATCTATCTATCTACCTCTATCTCTCTTTCCTCTATATGAGTCCTGTATGTTTTTCTTTCTGTCCTCTAGATTTCCCGAGAAGGTTTTACCCTTCCAATTTCATTTTCGTCAATTTTTTAAGCCTTTATTTCACTATGATTGACTCTCCTCTCCTCTCTTTCTATTTAAAGATTTCTTTGGATTTTCAGCGACTCAATCTTTTCCCTCTTTCTTAATAATTTCACATATTTCCACTCCATCCGTCATTATATTTCTCTATTTCTCTCTCTCTCTCTCTCTCTCTCTCTCTCTCTCTCTCTCTCTCTCTCTCTCTCTCTCTCTCTCTCTCTCTCTCTCTCTCTCTCTCTCTCTCTCTCTCTCTCTTTCTCTCACTCTCTCTTTCTCTCACTCTCTCTCTCTTTCTCTCTTTCTCTCTCTCTCTCTTTCTCTCTCACTCTCTCTCTCACTCTCTCTTTCTCTCTCACTCTTTCTTTCTCTCTCTCTCTCACTCTGTCTGTCTATCTGTTTCTCTGTCTCTCTCTCACACACACACACATTTCCTAATCTTTATCTCTCCGTATCTTGTAACTTTTTTTTTTTTACTGTATGAGATCCAAGATTCAAGCTTCTCTCTTGGTCCAGTCTAACATTTTTAACCCCACTATTCTTTCTTCTCCTATTTGGGTTTCCCAATACAAGCAATCTCCTATTGTTTCTTCATATGTTTCATGCTATATTATAAATAAACAGAACTAAAGTGATAAAATGACAAAGAAAGAAATACCATATAGTCAAGAAAATTAATCAATAGATATAAATATATATATATATATATATATATATATATATATATATATTTATATCTATTGATTAATTTTCTTGACTATATGGTATTTCTGTCTTTGTCATTTTATATATATATAACAACACACAAAAAAAAAACCAACCTTTGGTCTATCATTGAAAACAAACATTAAGGTTATTGATGGGAATATCACAACATCTGCTACAAGGTGGTTCATAGAGCATTGTGATCTCTGTTTGTATACCTCAATCTATCACTCGCTCTCAATCTCAATCTCCCTCTCTGTCTCTCTCTCTTTCTCTCTTCCTGTCTGTTATTGTTGTTGTCCTCTGTCTTTTCCTAGAGTTTTTCACCATTTCAATTTCATTTTTATCATTTTTTTACCCTAAATCTCTTTGAGTTAATTTATAACTTTTATATTCTCAGCCTCGACCAATATTCTGTTCTCTCTCTCTCTCTGCAGCTCTCATTCCTTCTCTCTCTCTCTCTCTCCCTCCCTCTCTCTCTCTCTCCCTCTCTCTCCCTCCCTCTCT
>JAWDGP010001716.1:0-11809 GCA_033675545.1 Elysia crispata | reverse complement strand
GCAGATAATTTAATTAATTAATTAATTAGTTAGTTAATTAGTAAAGAAAATAAAGAAAAAAAAATTAAAAATAAATAAAATAAATAAATAAATAAATGAAATAAAAAAAGTTTTAAAAAAATCATTGTAAAGTAATAATTTGAAAGTAACAAAAAAACTAATGCCTCAAAAAGAATGAATAAACAGATTGAATCATGCACCATTTGCCTCAAAAGATTAGAAAATTTGTGAAGATAAGTCTCAAAACGAGGCTGAAATACCAGTTGCAAAATTTCACCAGCTGGAGGAATAATTATATTGATCACAGCAAACTCAAATTTGATCCTTTGATCCTTTGATCCTGGGTAATGTTGGTAATGTTGTGTCTCTTATTCCATTGGTAATGATTGTGTTTATTAATTTAGAGTTAGTTACTGTATTTTCTACTCACTAGAAGTGACTGTATATCCTACTCAGTGGTAGTGACTGTATATCCTACTCAGTGGTAGTGACTGTATATCCTACTCAGTGGTAGTGACTGTATATCCTACTCAGTGGTAGTGACTGTATCTCCTACTCAGTGGTAGTGACTGTATCTCCTACTTACTAGTAGTGACCATATCTCCTACTCAGTGGTCGTGACTGTATCTCCTACTCTGTGGTAGTGACTGTATCTCCTACTCAGTGGTAGTGATTGTATCTCTTACTTACTAGTAGTGACCCTATCTCCTACTCTGTGGTAGTGACTGTATCTCCTACTCAGTGGTAGTGACTGTATCTCTTACTTACTAGTAGTGACCCTATCTCCTACTCAGTGGTAGTGACTGTATCTCCTACTCAGTGGTAGAGACTGTATCTCTTACTTACTAGTGGTGACCCTATCTCCTACTCAGTGGTAGTGACTGTATCTCCTACTTGCTAGCAATGACCATATCTCCTGCTCAGTGGTAGTGACCCTATCTCCTACTCAGTGATGGTGACTATATCTCTTACTCAAAGTGGTGACTATATTTTCAACTCACCAATAGTGACTCTAGCTCCTACTTGAAGGTAGTGACCATATCTCCTAATCAGTGGTGGTGACTGTATCTCTTACTCAAGGTGGTGACTATATCTCCAACTCACCAATAGTGACTCTAAGTCCTACTTGAAGGTAATGACTGTATCTCCTACTCACCACTAGTAACTATATCTCTTACTCAAGGTAGTGACTGTATCTCCTATTCACCACTTATAATTGTATCTCTTAATCAAAGTAGCGACAGTATCCCATACCCAATGGTAATGGTTTTTTCTCTTAGATCACTTAATCACGTGATTTATTATGTTAGTTTGTAATGTAACACCTACGTGAAGATTAAAAAATCCTAACTCTTCGTCTTGCCAGTGAACAATGGCATCGTCCATAGACAGGGGAGAAATAAGACGCCGCCGCAAATCCCCTTTATTAACATCGACCTTTTCCAGATCTGCTTTAAGCTGTGGTCGGTGCCGGCCTCATAATTCTGTATAAGAAAACATTGAATTCTTGTTTCTTTTCGTCCATGCCATGAGACGTAGGACATTCTCCCTACTGGCCCCTCGAACTGAATACCTGTTTCTTTTCGTCCATGCCATGAGACGTAGGAAATTCTCCCTACTGGCCACTGGAACTGAATACCTGTTTCTTTTCATCCATGCCATGAGACGTAGGAAATTCTCCCTACTGGCCACTGGAACTGAATTCCTGTTTCTTTTCATCCATGCCATGAGACGTAGGAAATTCTCCCTACTGGCCACTGGAACTGAATACCTAATGTTGTTAATGTATGCTAATCGTCAGAATATTTTTGGCTAAATATCAGTTCAGATTTTTAGTATATTGATACTCGGCATTCAGGACAAGTGGTGTACGGACTTAGCATGGTCTAGGACTAAGCCCGCCTGTAATCCCCTAACACGATGACCTATTAAAGACAGCGTTAGGGAATCAGTGACCCATTTGAGTAACCTAAATTTTCGTCCAGATCTTTTGTAGATGTATGTGTTTGGGTGACCGGTTTGGGTATACCGATGTCGCCCTCTCACCTCCCCCCCCCCACCCCCGCCTCTTACCCCCCCGAAAAAATAATTAATAAATAAATGAGAAACTGCTTATAAGAAACAAAAAAAAAGTTATTGAAAGTAGAATTTAAAGTTGAATTAATTCAGATGCAAGAGTCAGACCAAAGATTTTATGATAAAAGTCTACAGATGAAAGTTAACTTTTGAGAGTGTGTGTCTGTGGATTGACAGCGAAGGAAAATGTTTAAAACTTGCAAAATTCGGTGCAGAATTTCGCTAATCAAGTTCATTTGATTCCCCACTCTAAAACAACAATCTCGAGATCTTGTCTAGCAGATAATTATATCAACTACATGTAACATGTCTTTTTAGATATGGTTTTTTTAGATTATGTGATAAAAACTGAACTGCTACATTATTTCATTGTCCATAAAATATATTACCTCTAATGATGATAATAACAGAATTAAATTTGAATACAAGTGTGTGAATATTTAGAATGATAATAATAATAATAATAATAATAATAATAATAATAATAATAATAATAATAATAATAATAATAATAATTATAATAATAATAATAATAATTATAATAATAATAATAATGATAATAATAATAATAATAATAATAATAATAAAAATAATAATAATAATAATGATAATAATAATTATAATAATAATAATGATAATAATAATAATAATATAAATAATGATAATAAAAATAATAATAATAATAACAATAATAATATTAATAATAATAATAATAATAATAATAATAATAATAATAATAATAATAATAATAATTAAATAATAATAATAATAATAATAATAATAATAATAATAATAATAATATTAATAATAATAATAATAATAATAATAATAATAATAATAATAATAATAATAATAATAATAAAAATTATAATAATAAAAAGAAGAAGAAGAAGAAGAAGAAGAAGAAGAAGAAGAAGAAGAAGAAGAAGAAGAAGAAGAAGAAGAAGAAGAAGAAGAAGAAGAAGAAGAAGAAGAAGAAGAAGAAGAAGAAGAAGAAGAAGAAGAAGAAGAAGAAGAAGAAGAAGAAGAAGAAGAAGAAGAAGAAGAAGAAGAAGAAGAAGAAGAAGAAGAAGAAGAAGATCACAGACCAAGCAGTGAGTTTTGATATTATGGGTGATTGAATTCAGCTGACAATATAACAGAATTAAATTTGAATACAAGTGTGTGAATATTTATAATGATAATAATAATAATAATAATAATAATAATAATAATAATAATAATAATAATAATAATAATAATAATAATAATAATAATAATAATAATAATAATAATAACAACAACAACAACAACAACAACAACAACAACAACAACAACAACAACAACAACAACAACAACAACAACAACAACAACAACAACAACAACAACAACAACAAGAAGAAGAAGAAGAAGAAGAAGAAGAAGAAGAAGAAGAAGAAGAAGAAGAAGAAGACGAAGAAGAAGAAGAAGAAGAAGAAGAAGAAGAAGAAGAAGAAGAAGAAGAAGAAGAAGAAGAAGAAGAAGAAGAAGAAGAAGAAGAAGAAGAAGAAGAAGAAGAAGAAGAAGAAGAAGACGAAGAAGAAGAAGAAGAAGAAGAAGAAGAAGAAGAAGAAGAAGAAGAAGAAGAAGAAGAAGAAGAAGAAGAAGAAGAAGAAGAAGAAGAAGAAGAAGAAGAAGAAGATCACAGACCAAGCAGTGAGTTTCGATATTATGAGTGATTGAATTGAGCTGACAATATTTTTCTATTGTGTTCCTAACAAACCCCTTCCTCGCCTCACCCAGAATTATGAATATGAAACAAGGCACACAACTATAGGCGGTGCAAACATTAAATATTTGTTCAAAATCGGCTGCTGCGCTGTTTCTATTACTTTTTTAGAGTTGCCAGATGGATCATTCAGTAGCATGTTGGACTAAAAATAACGAGGTCTTGCGTTCGATTCTTTCCTCAGCCCTTTCGATGTTTCGGTGAGGTCTCATAACTATCAAGCCCTACCATAAGGCGTGGCAAGGGCCTTATAATTACAAGCAGCAAGTAGGGATGAACGTCATACTTTGACAAAACACCTTTAATGGGAAAACCTTGATCAGAGCAAAACGCGATTTCGTGTTTTTTTGTGCACTTCAGCAAAGATCTTTATCAAATAACAATTATTTTAGCACAAATAGTTAGAAATATCAAATACTCTTTGAAAAGGTTTCAAAATACATGTACTATGACCTCAAAGGCGTTTTGTTATTAGCTACGTTGACAGAACGCCTTCAGCTCGTTAAGGGCATATGCGTGGCCAAAAAGATTTGACAAAACGCCTTTACGGCCACTGTGAAAGTTGAAATTTCGACCTTAGCGCATAAAAAGACGACAGCAGCTTCACATTTTAGTCGTTGTTTTTTAGGCTTTCAAAAAAGCAGATTTAACCACTTTTGCTGCGACCATTAATTACGGCTTATAGCTTAGAGAAATTGCGCACTTAAAAATAATTAAAATAATAATAATTTTTCTACAGTTTAACGACAACACTTTCTTTGCCAGGCATGATAGTGATGAAACATGAACCTCATATTTTTTTATTCCCGTCTATCAGATTATGGCGCAAAACAACATTCAGTGACCAATCATATTTGCTGTCGCTTTGTGCATTTACTTTTTTATTATTAATTTTCTTTTTATTAAAACGAAAAGAAATGAGAATTGCGTTATTCTATTAATAGTAAAGAAATATTTTATTGCCCCTGGAGGCAAGGACTTAGTCATGATGCCTCAACAATCTCCAGTTCGTCTACAAATGTTTTGGGCTGCCCAATGTGACGTCATAAGAAGAAAATCCCATCCGGTAAATGATCAAACCAGAATTGATAATTTTCACTTAGTGTACGAATCCCGTATAAAGTATTTCGTCACATCATATAAAAATGATTAGGTAAGTAACCATTAGAAGTAGTGTTTTCCTAAAATGCGTTTAATGACCCAAAGCATAAATACCGCTTTATGATCTTTGTTAAGAATATTATTCATCGTCAGAATAAAAAGAAGTATTTCGTCGTATCATATAAAAAAAGATTATTTAAGTAAGTAACCATTAAAAATAAGTATTTTCTAATATGCTTTTAATGACCCAAAGCTTAAATATCCTTTATGATTTTTTTTTTTTTTTAAATAATTATTCGTTATCAGAATGGAAAATAAGCAGTGCAAAATGAGTTTAAGCCACTTTCCATCTTAGCGGAATGGTTTGTTTTTAAACATGAGAGAATAAACACAAATTTATTAAGCGCATGTAACCAGCTCAGGCAAACAAATCTCAGGTATTGCCATGTTCTTGCATTGTTAAGCGGCAGAGAAAGACTTTGGTTTGAATTGACACAAAAAAAAATCCAATAAATGTCAACAGTTTCAATTAATTTTGTATCAACAATAACCATTTACCTTTGCTTTCACGGAGTTCCACCAAAATTATAGAACTTGTCTCTTCTGCAGTCCGCTTCCGGATAGGTTGCTCTGGTTTTGCTGCTCTACATCCAAAACTTAAAGATAAAGAACTGAAGATTTTAGACGCAGCCTTGCTTTATACAAAAAGGCAACTCATCCGTGCAAAGACGCAAAAAATATTTAGCCTTTTTTTATATGGTCGTGGGTTAGTGCAAGTTACTCTCCCTGTTCTCGAGTGCATGAAATGCCTAGAACAGATTCTCTTCAAGTGGTTCTGTAGAAAACTGTAGACCCTTCACGTCTTTCCTTTTTTTAATCAGTGACTTTCAATGGTCCTTTATAGTCTTTGAGGACCTTACGCTGGTCATGGTTGAATGCAGCTGAAGAAAGGCGGAAACAGAAAAGACCACGCAGCAAAAAACCTGTAACAGGGAGGAAACGTCAGGAACGTGATATCAGAGCCAATTCTGAACGAGAGGACACAAAAGAGCATTGCGTAAAAATGAATAACAGAATAAGAAATTGTGTTAGGTCTGGATTAACACCTAGAGATGTAGGGTTTAAAGCGGCCTGTAAATAAAAAAGAATTAGTTTGTACTTTTAGTGCAGACTGTCGTAACGTAGATCAGTATTCTTCAGAAGAAAAGGGGCTGGTGTGGAGGAAACCCGTGGGCATAGATTTAAAAAATAGTAGAAAGCAAAGGGGGGAAAGTTGAAAATAATGCAATATTGTATTTAAAAACATTTCTTTGCGCACGCACATACATATGATTATGAAAATTCCATACACATGATCAGTGTAAAACGTAGATCTTGGACATTTAGAAGTCATTTTAGGATAATCATATAGTGCACAGAATCACGCCCTCTCTCTCCCTTCTCCTCAATACATACATTCACCTCTTGACTGTACACAGAGATTGTGTTGAAGCCAAAGCAATCAACATAGCAATCTTAGGACCTGAAGTTCCTCTTATTTTTAGAACCACCATTATACCTCCATTAGATACTTTGAAATGCATAGGTGTGAAATTGATTCCTCATTTGTAACTTTATCTTTGAAAGAAAACCCCAAAAGACTTCCAAAGCGTCACTTTAGTTGATTTTTTTACATGTACCTATCACAATGATCGTAAGACAAGATTGGTATCGTGACAGCATACTGTGTTGAGAAGCACTGTCTTCGTTATTGAAAGGGCCAGAGGAGGGCTCTCTTTAGCCTTTAGAAGAAACTTTTTAATTCATGCATAATATTATTGTAGTCAAGTAACCAAAAATGTGACTGAGAATTCAAATAGAAAAAATACCTTGTCATTGCCTCACTTAAGATCCAACAAGTCGGTGGTTGTGTTCTTACTGAATGACGTCATCGGTGAAGGCTCCATAGTATCTCGAAGTGGGGCCTTTGGGCGTGTAACAGCGGAAGAACTTGCCAAGATCCACTGAGTTTTTATGGTTCAGTTTAAATCAGATCATATCTTTCAAAAACATAATTAATGGGGTAGGTCATACAAAACTGTTAAACTTTTTTATGAAAATATTAACATTTTCATCGTGATAGAGAATGAAGCAATTAAAAATGCCTCATAAAAGAGTCCATGAACCTCCATCATAAAGATTGGTGTTATGATAATTATTTTTACAAAGAGTTTCTTTATTTTCACATATCTCAAGCTCGCATCTTCTAACCATATAATGAAAATTATAACTTAAAAATTCCAAAATTTGCAAGTCGTACCTTAAAGATCAAGGAAAAAGTCATGCTCTTATTAGAGACATTATACTAGAGTTCTTTAACACTGAATTTCATATCGCGATAAGTTTTAAAGTCGTGGTTATGAATATTTTACTATACGGCAGTAAATAGATCTGAACTTAAATAGAATTACACATTTGCTTTGAAATATGCATTCTTAACGCAGACTTCATGTTGTGCTTTGATTACAGTGAATAATAATAATAAAACCCTCATAAAAACAGTTTCACAAAGATAAGGGTGAAAATTAGTAGGAGTATAAGAGGGAATTGTCGTTTCCAGTATTTTAAATGTAATCTAATGACCATCGTTTTTACGACTTTCGACTATTAAAAAGAACAAAACAATTTACGTTTGTACTTAGATATTGAATGCCACTTTCCCTACAGAAGGTTACAAAAAGTACGTTTACCTTCGACCTTGGATAATGTAACGTCTACTGCTATTACGATTATAATATTATTACTACTACTACTACTACTACTACTACTACTACTACTACTACTACTGCTACTACTACTACTACTACTACTACTACCACTACTACTATTCCTACTACTACTACTACTACTACTACTACTACTACTACTACTACTACTACTACTACTACTACTACTACTACTACTACTACTACTACTACTACTACTACTACTACTACTACTACTACTACTACTACTACTACTACTACTACTAGTACTACTACTACTAGTACTACTACTACTAGTACTACTACTACTAGTACTACTACTACTAGTACTACTACTACTACTACTACTACTACTACTACTACTACTACTACTACTACTACTACTACTACTACTACTACTACTACTACTACTACTACTACTACTACTACTACTATTACTACTACTACTACTACTACTACTACTACTACTACTACTTGTCACACGTCGGAAGTCACCTAAGTTTAAGAATACTTTTGGAACACACAACGTGTAGCAAAGGGATTTGGACAACCTTCAACTAAGCAGAAAGCACTGAACTCAACATCAGGTATAAATGATAATAAAGAAAGAGATTAAGTTTATTAGGATTATATAAATGCTGACGTATCAAACATTAAGAAAGTTCCTTTTTACATTAAAGTAATCAAGTATTTAAACTAAAGTACAAATCATTCAATAATGGCGTGCGTTACAATGTCAGGCTGGTTTAATATACTTGGCTTCAATTAAAGCACATGAAACAATTATGCAATAAGTAATGACACCAATGGTTATCTAATTAAAAGCAACTATCTTAATTAACAGATTTCAATAAAGTTGGGAAAGGCAATTATCAATCAATATAACTTAAGTAGTTTCAACTACGACAAAGTTGTTACAATCCTGCGGACAAGCCCTTCATCCAGTTAACCAGGCGGTTCTTGTAGTAACCACTAGATGCTGGTCCCAGCGACGATACAACCCAGCTGTCCAGACCACACCTCCTGATAACACGTTAATCTAGGATGATGTTGATGACGACGGCAACGACAGCAACCAGGTCACGACAGTTATTGTAGTTTAGACAACAAGGCAACCACGAAGGTGAAGAAATACACGACGAAGAAGAAGATGTCGCAGAAGGCAGTCTGCTCAACTGAAAAGATATTATTTAAAGCAATGCATTTACTCTAAAGATATAGTGCCTGTGTTGGGACAGTATACTTACCTCTCATAAGTCGGCAGACATCAAACGTTTAGAGAATTAACTTTCTTTAATGCTAGTCTAAAAGAAAGTTACATTTCTCGTCTACATATAGATTCGTTACGCTAGAGTAACGTTTTAGCAATAACTTGCTATAAACTACCAACTGTGAACTTTCCATTTATGAATGACGAGTTGGCTGACTGAAGACGATATTATCATTATTGGTATTTAAGAAACAAAGTCTTTAACAATATTGCTTTGTTGAACTTTAAGAATGTATTCAACTATAAACTCTACAGTATACTCACCTGAGACAAGAAGTTCAATGAGTTGTCTTGGAGAGCTTTTAAGATGCTGATTATTTATCTCAGCCAGGACTACTTCTAGTCCAATTAGATGCAAATATCTTGCACTCTAACAGAAAACTTTCAACTTGAAGTTTCTTCTTAAAACTTACGACGATTTGCTACGAGTCAAACGCCGGAGACCTCACTCTGCAAATTTTCAGCGCACATGGAGAGATTTCTGCTGGGTCTGTTCTAGCATCGAATTGTCCCCAAATATATACAAATTGATCAGGAAGCAGAGGCGGTCAAAGGATGGACAGGAGGAAATACCCCACATATTTCTGGTAAAGCCCATAGTCTACGCGAATCTACGCGATTCCGACCCAAAATCTTGGTGCAGTGATCCCCAAGAATAATAAAGAGTGTTGCTAACTGCGAAGCAAAACTTATCAGATTTACCCACGCAGCAAAATGTCCCGAACATGATATTAGTCGGTGAGATGCAAATTAGGCCGCGTCTTTGTTCCCCCTCGGCTTTCCCGATCCTACGCAGGAGTGAAGAATTCCGATAACATAGTAATTACGGCGCTAAGGTGCAAAACATCTTGTTTTGAAAACCCACCTACTCGGCTACTGCGTGACACGTCCCCACTTGGGACAAAAATCTCAATTTCTGTCAATAAAATACGAAATAAAGTTTCCCAATATCTACAAGTTGCTCACCTACGAAAATTTACTTTCTACGGAGCGGGTCAGGATCACTATTGTCCCAACCTTAAACATTTTGAAGTATAAAACGATATCGGCGTAGTAATACAACTCTATCTCACTTGCTTTCGTGGACAACTGTACAGTAATGATTTATTCAAATCTGGCAGCTTGAGCACCGGCTTTGGTGTCAATGCTGTCTTCATATTTGGAAAGTCTTTGGCTTGGGCTTCTTCCTTACTCACATAAACCCTTGTGGACTTTTGATCAAGTTGGACTTTGGACGTAAGTCCCTTCTGTACGGGTTTTTGACAAACATTGCAAGATTGGCAGAACCGTGTCACATTTTTTCCACAGACTCGGCCAATAAAAATTTGTCAAGATTTTCTGTGCTGTCTTCTTAACAGCCATTTGTCCAGTTAACTTCTTCTCATGGGCTAAGGTCATTACCTTTTCTCGCAGACAGGTTGGTACCACTACCTGCTTTATGATATTCCCATGGTTAACTTTTGGAGACTTGAAATAACGTACGAGAACTCCCCTCTGATAGGGTACCAGCTCTTACTTGCTTTGCCAGTATGGACTTTATCCCCGACCTCAGCAATTTTCTTAGCCTGCTCAAGGGTTGGATCCTTTTGTTGCAGAACTTTTAATCTTTTTTCAGACCAACCCAAGTCTGCTTCTTTGGGTGCCTTAAACATTTTCGACTCTCTCTTAATTGCGGCCCTGGTCTCCACAGTGGCAGCTTCTTGAGAGTTCAACGATTTATTTGCTTGGAATCCTGGGCACTTAACTCCCTTGATGTTCCCAAGAACGACATCGTAAAGAGGCTCGTCTAAAAGCGCAGCCTTCACACTGCCTTTATAATATGGACAGTCAATAAACGCAACTGCTGTGGGAACTCTTCTGGTTGACCCATCAGCTAAACACACTTGTTGTGTTCCAACTCGGGGTACTGTACTGGCGACCAGTCCCCTTTTTACAACAACCGACGAGCACCCGCTGTCCCTCAGCACCGTGCATTTCAAGCCGTTCACCTGTCCCGGTGCCACAGGCATACAGGTGACATCACAACCTTTGAAATAGGCTGCAGATACCTGAAGATAATTTCCCCTACCTTCTTAGATTGATGGGTTTGATTGCCCATTACAATCCCCTTGGACCACAGTGGTTGCTGCCTTCTTCAGGTTCCAGCACCCTTCTTTGGTGTGTCCTAGCTTTTTGCAGTGGTCGCATCTCAACTGTGACGGGTTTTTAGGCGCCCCCCGTTTAAAGCAGTTTTGTTCCAGATGGCCACTTTTACCGCAACCATGGCAACTCATTTTGTCTTCAACTTCGCCAGTGCTTTCACTTTTCAGTTTTTCCGACGGACAGAACGTAGCAGCACCGCCTTTAGAAAACTGATTCTTCTCCCCATGCGCTTCTATATATTGCTCAGCGAGTGTGACTATCTCCGAGCATCTTTTAGGATTTCTCTCTTTGAGAAACGTGCGGAGCTCTCGTCCGCAAGCATTAATGATTTGCTCGTACAGGATTAAATCCCGCCAATCATCAACGGAGCTTTTATTCCACCCAGAGAGCTCTATCCACCGATCTAGATAGGTCTCCAGCCTCGTTTTAAACTGGCCTATTCTCTCCCCTACTTCGGGTCGGCTGTTACGGAATTTCACATTGAAACCGTCACTTATGAGGTTATGCCTCTTTAACAGAGCTCTCTTTACAGAGTCGTAGTCTGTCGACTCATGGTCGTCCAGCCTATCGTAGGTGTCTAAGGCTTTGGCACTTAGCAAAGCGCTTAGATGTACGGCCCAATTTTCTTTTGGCCACACATTGATCTTTGCAAATCTTTCGAATCGAAGGAGGTAGCTCTCCATATCGTCTCTTACCTCCTTAAAGTCAGGAAGTTTTGGAGCCTTCGCT
>JAWDGP010001715.1:0-45086 GCA_033675545.1 Elysia crispata | reverse complement strand
AGATCTAAACTTTCTCTAAGTCTGTATTGGAGTCTTGTAGCGGAGTCTACGTAGTCAAATGGAGGCAGACATGCATGCAGCCCGTCTCCAGCAGCCCTTGTTCGAGTCCCAAGAAGACAAACGTTAATGAATTTCAGAGACCTGAGAGGTTATTTTACTCGCCTCTTTTGTTCTTCCAGCCGCTTTCAGTTTTCAGCGATTTAAAATCAAACAACTAACAAATCTCTGCTCTAAGGTTTTAATTCGGGACCATTAAAATTTTATGATTTCACATGGTTTTGGCTTGGTATAGAAGAGCGATTTTAAAAAGTCAGATTGGTTTTTTTTTTTTTTTTTTTTTTTTTTTTCATTTTCTAGTTTGCAAGTGTGATTTTGTTTTTGTTGTTGTTGTTGTTGTTGTTGTTGTTGTTGTTGTTGTTGTTGTTTGTTGTTTGTTGTTGTTGTTGTTGTTGTTGTTGTTGTTTTCATTCTTTTTCCTGAAACTTTTTGAAGCAAAACGCATAGAAAATTTTGTGAAATTTGCACTCTATGTTTTTATCCAACCACTGAAAAACAGCTAAGTCTGTCCTCTGCACATCTACTTCAAGATCTTCTTCAAAGCTCATTATAAGACTAAGACTAAGACTAAGACTATAAACTCCCTAAGTTGTTTATTTATGGCAAACTGTGGACATCATTAGAGGAGTCTGAAAAATATACATATCAGGGGTTAGGTACCCTGACAGCGTCAATTCTGCATGAGCAGGCTTTAACATCTGACGAAGTTAAATCTGCATGACCATGCTCTATTATATTTAGCAGAGGCAACTCTATATAAGCGTATTTTAGTATAACCTGATAGAGTCGATTCTGTACGACTCAAGTATATCTGATAGAGTCACAACTACACGAGCGAGCTTAAGTAAATCTGATAGAATCCCATCCAAACGAGCGGGCTTAAGAATATCTGAGAGAGTCACATCTTTTTGTCAGTTAATTTTAACGTTATACGTGTTATAGTTTAATTGAGTTAAATGTAAAATTAAGAAAAAAAATATTGTTTGCGAAATAAAGGAATGTGCTTTTTTTAAAACTTTTTTGAATGGAAAAAAATTTCGGTTTGTTAAAATTGCTTTGTGTTTTGTAAATGATTCCAAAGGAATAAGTTAAAATCAGAAAGCAAACTTAACAAAGACTGGCGACCCACACCACAACGATTGCTGTAATGTAAACACACGGACCATTTTTGGCAATGCCGTGTAAAGGTTGCTGCTATTCTTTCAATGCATGAGACTATTTTCCGCGAGTACAAAGACAGAAACAGCTCCCTTCAGTTTGGAGAATCAACAATCTGAAAAACGTCAGGCGGAGGCGTTGGCCGAAACATTGACGTCTGCGATTGGTGGGCCTATGACGAGAGATCTCTTTAAAGGCTACACTAGAACGCTCAATTAGACATTTCTCGGTGGGACTTGGTAGACCCTACAACACTACAAGAGATCTTGACAGGAGAAGAACTTGCATTATTCTATTTCTTCTATTAGATTTGAGCATGGACATAGCAGTGTTTATAAACTTAGGAGACTTTGTATTCCAGCAGGAGTTTGTCACCTTTTAATCTTGTTCTTAGCGTTTAGGGTCACCCTGTGAAGATTAGATGATAGAAATTCTGCCCGACATTAAACTCAAGGAGGAGAATGTCTTTAGAGAAAATTTAACGAATCGCAGACAGAAGCTCCGGATTAGTGAGAGTCGCAGACGACAACTTGAAGAAGAGTGGGTCGATTGTCTTAGCTACCGTCTGTCATCAAACACCAGGCCGCTCTGTTGTGTTGCGTTATTCCTAAGACAAACATCCAACCGGCTCTGCTCTAGTCCTGGTCAAGCACAAAAAAACAAATGATTCAATGTCACAGAGTGCATGCGTCCAGTTCACATGTCCACTCAGGAGAGCCTCAGTTGGTTAAGCTCGGTGTGAGAAGCTTGACTTGCTGCTAGCTACTCTTGTGAGAACTTCAGCAATTTTTGTGTTGCTTTAAGCGTGAGAACCAAAACTTGGTCACATCTTTTTTTTATCTTTTATAATAAAAAAAAAAATCTTTTTGATTCTATTATCTTCAAACTCTATATTTGGAACACCAAGGTGCTAAAGGCAGACAATCAGGAAGTTTATACATCTGATGAAGTATTATCAGTCAGGGCTGGGCATGTGAAGAATAAAGAAAGCAAATGATTTGACCACCGCTGTATTACATGACCAAACATCTTCTTGAGGTTAACCAATAGCATGCAGTTTTCACCTCAATACTCTAAGGAAAACCATGTAAAAGTTTTACATAACTAGACAGGGGCAGGAGAAAAATCTGCGGAGCAGAAAAAAGAATAGTTTTCGTCCAAAAAAAATCGACTTGCTACTTGGAGAAAAGTAAGAGGCTTCTATCAGCGAGAGTAAAGAAAATCAACTCAGAGCAACATCAGGAGTGAGTTGGTTTTCCGAGCGCCTGCCATCATGCAGGTGCCATACAACATGCGGGCGCTGTGGTCTCCGCTGTTGGCGAAGATAACCATCATGATCATCACGGCAACGGGTAAGAACAAGATAAGCAAATTTACTCGATTAAATGGCTAGAAATTACTCCTATAATTTTAAAAATGATTTCAGCGTCTGTCACGAAGCAACGACAGAAAGTCTACTATTGGCTTCATTAAGTATTGGACCTATTTGCCGGCTTTTTTGTTTTCTTAAATAATTTTAATTAAACATTTCGAGAAAAAAAGGTCTAATTTTTTTTCAAATTTTGGTTTTACATTTTGTCTTCATTTAAAAAGAGAGTAATAACAGAAGAGTTTAAGTAAATGTTAAATGTAATATTGTGGCCTTAAATGCGTCCCTCTCTATTCAGATTCAGTAATGTCCGAGTTTGAGTACAGATTATGTCAGTTGTAGCTCAAGAGCTTTAGAAACACAGACTATTTTGAGCAATTAGTTCTTTAAAAAAAAAACACTTCCGCAATCAGTGCGCTTAAGTGAATCTTTTTGATAAGAGCTGATGCTTTGGATAGGAATACTCAGTTTGGGTTTTAAAAAAAAGAAAAACAAACAAAACAGCATAAGAGCAAGAAGATTGTTCAAGCTATGTTCAGACTTTTGGCCGAAGAATGTTGAGCGTTTAGAAAGACTTGGCGTTTGTGTGAAAACACCTCACTGCTTACAACGCATTTGGGAGGTATGGGTTTTTTTTTTAAATATTATCTAAGATGCTCATTTCACACGGCACTGTCTCATTTTTAAACGCGTACTAAAAGATCGATATATGATAAACAATATTAATAAACACATAATTATTGCCAAAGTTGAGCAAGTTTCTCCCGACACGATTAAAATACCACGCATCCTGAATAAGCATTAGATCATGTGACAATAAGAAATCGAGATATCCACAGATACCTCAGCCTATCCCATTTATAAGCAAAACTAAACAGACTTCTATCACTCGGGCAAACAATGGACATGAAGCGAATCTCTCATAAGCTTTGATCCCCAGTTTAAACGAATACTCATTCATAACTGGTTTAACTAAGAAAACCGGGCCATATGCTTTTTCCAAGTACATCGGGTTTAGCTTCCGCCGGGATGCGAACTTAGCATCTCTTGATCTCAAGGCCGAGATGTTATGATCAAACAGCTATCATTTTGTTGCTTATTCGAATTGATCCATAGTCTTTTTGATGCTTTTACTACATTCTTCACTTCAAAACTTAAAATTGATAATATAACATTGCGGGTGCGCCCTCTACATATGAGGCCCTACATAAATCAAAGTTCAGACTAGCTCATAAATCTCTAACTGTAAATAATTTTGCATAAGTGTGTGTGCGTAGAAGTCAACAGTGAAATAAGTTAATAATATTTCCTGCCTAAATCCACTAAATATACTAAGATTTCCGATAGAGAGATAGATGGGCAGAGAGAGGGGGTCAGACAGACAGATAGTCAAACAGAGAAATAGAGTAAAATAGACACAGAGGGCAGCTAATATTTTCACATATGGTTATTCAAGTCATTATTATACTCCTCTAAGATGAGATAACAATATAACTGCAAACAGATCGCGCAATGGCGATAGAACTTTAGGTCTGGTTGAGAAATTGTTCGAGTTCCAGTTTTATCTTAATATTCATATTCCTCCTCTCTACATTTTTCTTGAATTCATTTTCTTAGAGATGACAGCAGCTGATCAGTGGGGTGACAATAAATTTACCATGATACCAGCCCCTAAATCCAGCTTTGACCGCATGGATCCTCACCCTGCTGCGTGCAGCGATGAGGCACGAATGTACCCCCACCCTGAAGACTGCACAAAGTTCACGCGCTGCGTGAACAAACGACTTATCATCTTCTCCTGTCCGCCCCTCACGGCATTTGACCCGGAAACTCAAATCTGCGCATGGCGTGTGGGTAAGAATGGGTGTGGCGGGAAGCTGGGATATTCTGTTCCGGAGCGGGTCAAGGGCATGACTTGGGAAGGTCAAAGGAGCGAAGAGCGCAAGGAAATAGTGCCTTATATAGCAAAATATGTCGATATCAAACGGACAGATAAAGTTAAGAAAAGCAGTGATGTCATCAACGTTGTGGTAGATCCTGTGACTACAGCAGCTGAAAGCGGCAAGATCACTACACCAGTCCAGGACAGAAGCCAGTCAGAAATCTCAAACACTTTGAATGATACATATAATGTAATTTATTCCCAAGTTTATAATTCACATCATGTAATTAGTTTAGAGAATGTCGTAGAAGGAAGCAAGATAAATGTTGCTTCAGATGATATTGACCAAGACTTTACACGCAATATGAGTATTCCCAATTACCATGACGTCGTGAGTCAAAACTACACTGAAAGAACATCTCCACATCAGCTTTCTTTATCAGACAAGGATAAACAACAGAATGGTGTTCCTGAGCCATTGCAGCCCGTTGAAGTGGAATTTCAAAAGGAAAGTTTATGGAGAACTATTGGAAACAGGTACTTCACTGGTAATAGCTCACTTGAAGTAGAAAATGTCACTGGTAATTCAACGCAAGATTTTACAAGACATATTGTTGAACCTGATAACACGGATGCAACAAATAATTCAGAAACAACTCTGTCTAACACGGATGCTTTGACAAACTTATCGACCGATTCATATTCAGCTGAAACAAAGGAGAAAAGGATGAAATCTTCACAGACTGACAGCCCGATACAACAATACAATATGACCAAAGAGCGTGCTATTACGGCTTCGCCTTTGTGGAATTTAACCAATTCTCATATTACTTCTTTCACACTGTCATCAAACACGACAAAGCAAGCCATTTTACAAAACAATGATTTAGAGATCATTAATGAGACCAGAACTGATGCTCCTATTTTCACATCTGGAAATATACAAATACCTAACAAAGATCTTGGTTCTCAAAATGTTGCCAATAGAACAAATTCAGCGTTAGAACATTCCGCATATGACTATACCTCGATTAGCATGAACAATACTAGCATTAACGGCACAATATTTAATCTACCGAGAGATATTGTTCACATTATCAACAAAACCAAAGACTCTAACCATACAGGAAATCACCAAAACATTGAAATGGAACGGATCAATACCACGACATTGGATAAAACTTTTCAGGAAGATTTGGGCAAGTTGGAGAAAAAATTGGATGATGAGAACAGCACACACACATCCCCAAAAGATGAGGTTCACACATACAGACACACAATCGGATCAGTCTGGGGACACGCTGACATGAAACTCTCAACGACACTGCCTCTAAATATAGAACAGACAGTGCCAGACTTGGCTGTTTCTTCTTCTGTTCTGGATGGATTTTTCAGCTTCATCAGACCAGTGCCGTATTTCCGAGCCCTGGAGAACGTGACAATGGGCTCGGACAAGAAAAACACGACAGAATCATCTCAGCAACGCATAACACATTCGAATAATTCCTCGCAAATTACCAGCACTACGATGGACAGTGTATTAGATCATTCCTTTTCCAAATCGATTAGTGCGGCGGTTAGTGCTGACTTTTCTCCTAATGAAACTTCGTTGAAAGAAATGCACTCTTCAACTCGGAAGCCAGAAAAACAAGCTGAAGTCTCCGGGAAGGGGAAATTCTTCTTCGTCCCAGTGCCGATAAAAAAAACAGCACAAAATTCTACAAAAGACCTCAGTGATCATCTACAGAACAAATCAGATCCACATGAAGTTGACTCGCGGTCGCGCGAGGTAGAGACTACAACAAATAATGCTACAGACTCTTTCTATACAACTAAATCAACCGAGCTTTTCATTCGTTTACCCTTATTGTCAAAATCAGTTACGAACTATACAGATAGTAGAAGTGAAATCGAGAACAAAGTATATATAAAGGATATCGCCAAGATGGGTCCTATGCCTTTCATACTTGGCGGTCTGGTCAAACCAAGGAGAGCTGCGCTTACTTCTAGACCAACGAACACTCTGGAAAGTGCACAAGAAGGACCATTTTCAGAATCTAAAAAAAAGTTCAAAGGTGACGGAGACAATAGTAGATCCAAATCAAAAAGACGTGATAATTCATCTCCAAGACCTTTATATGTAAAACTGTATAACTTTAGAAAGAATGGTCAAAGTCTGGCAGGATCTGATGAAACTGGGTCGGACGCTTTAGTTACAACACGGAAATGGTATGACATTCTCAAGCAGAGACGAAGGTTACGAATCAGAGGATTGCAGAGCCAAAGTTCAAATCTTTCACCTGAAGTGCCGAGCAAAATGAACTTCCGCCCATCAAGACGTCAATTTCTGCCAATTATGCCGAAGCTGTGGGAAAGACAATATCCTGCACACAAGTTTCAAAGAGATGAATTCTTCAAGAAAACGACCTCATCTCAGTCCCAAATATTGTCTGCCAAGACAAGAGCTAAGCCCGAGTATCCAGCACAATATACAGGGTCAGTTCCGGAAGAGGAGAATCAAAACCAGAGTAAGATGGCGCCCGCCATTGTGAGTTTCAAGTCTGCGCCATACATGGTGAAAGGTTGGTTCTTCCTTTTTGTTTGGCCCTCTTCCTATTTTTCTCAATTTTTCCTCCAGTCCCTGTCACTCCCTTCTCTTGTGCGCTTTTTCTTTCCTCTTTTTTTTCATCACTTTATCTTTTTTTTCTCTTTCTGTTTTTTCCCTCTCACTGCCCTCATTACTTTCAAATTCATGTGTTTGAATATCTCCTTTCGTGTATCGCTATTTTTAAACAACTGGCCCTCTTTCTGACAAGCTACGTATCTTCCTCTATCTCGCAGGGCTGTTGATCTATCTGTTATATATCTATTAAAATACCCATTTACTTGTATCATAAACACCCACATACTATCTGTTTATCTATACCTATCTTTATATATATATATATATATATATATATATATATATATATATATATTTGTCTGTCTTATCATCTATCTATCCATTTATCTTTCTTTCTTTCTACCTCTCCTTCTATCAAATAATTTGATTTTATCTTTAGCCACTCTTAAGTAACAGTGAAAGAAGTTAAAGAATATTCATTTCATAGCAATCGTTGCTTTTTCTATTTAAATTATTCACTAAAACAGAAATGTCCTGAGGCAAATAAAAAAATACGGGCCACACAAATGAGGAGCAAATGAAAGTTTTTCCTCTGCTTCGAGAAATTATGATAATGTAAAAAAAATGCAATTCATGATGAATCTCATTTCTTCTAAGTCTGTCTCGTTGAAAGCAGAGGATCTCAATTATTTCCTTCTCTAGCATAACTCCAACAGGCCATGAAATCTTCAATAGAAAACTCAGATTCACGAATTTTCGTTAATACTGTGCATCCGTCTTTTTCTACAATTCCGAATTCGAGCAGAAGACATGATTACAGTTCCCACAGTAATAGAGTTGGTTTGCAGGAACAGTGTTTCTCCCCTCTTATTTCCCTGTCTTGTTGTTGTTACTGTTGTTGTTTAGTTGTTGTTTTCGTTGTTGTTGTTGTTGTTGTTGTTTTTGTTTTTTTTTGTTTTTTGTTTGTTTGTTTTTGTTTTGTTTTTTTGTTGTTTTTTTTTATATCACCCACGGTAGACATTGGTCGAAAAAAAAGATAACAATAAACACATTAAAAAAAACTTTTTAGAGGCAAGTTATTGTTTATAGTTATTTTTTATAATCTTTTTAAAGAATACTAGTAACCACACCTGCAAATCAAATCGAGAGCTTTTGAAATTGTCTTAATTTGTAAGTTTTAGATTGAGATTTACGGAATTCCAGGCGTTTTTGTTTTTTTTTTTTTGTTTCATAGGACAAAAACCCGAACTTGATAAAACGCGTCTATCCCGGTTTATTCTTATGATAGTAATAAAATTGTTTTGGTTACTCTCATGGGTTAACATTGTAGACTAAAGCAGAGCTCAATGCTTTCTTTCTTTATAATTTTTAAATTGTAATTATTAGAAATAAAACTATCTGAGCGCATAGGGTTTTTGTTAATTTGTACTTGAACGGTCTATTCTTTATATTCTGGCCTCCTCAGTAACCCATGCCGTCTGGTGAAATGAATGGTGTGAAAAAGTCATGACGTAATTGACTCTCACTGCTCTCTCTCGCAAAAAAAAAAAAAAAAAAAAAAATATTTTCATTAAATTAAGTAATATATAATAAAAATATTGTTTGCAAATTCTAAAAGTTAACACCATTTATAGCGTCCTGTATTATTCTTTAAAAAAAAAGGACGTGTCATATTGTCTACATAAAAACGTTTATGCTTTTACAATAAGATCACATAATAACTTGTGAACTTTTCCTGGTTCCCCCTAGAAACTCAGAGTTTTCATGTTCTCCTCAAATAGGTGACAAGAGACCATTCCAGTGTCCATTTAACGACGGTCATTTTACTGACCCTAACAACTGCGCCGTGTTTTACCACTGTGACAACGGAGTTGCCTACAGAAGGTGAGCTGAGCTAAGCTGAGCTCTGGGCCACAGTCGCAGAGTCACTTCATCACAGCATCATGCAAAACATGAAACGGTTCCTGTCCACCTATGGTGCTAACAGAATCTAGGCTTTGATGCTAACGGAATCTAGACTTTGGTGCTAAGGAATCTAGGCTTTGGTGCTAACGGAATCTAGGCTTTGGTGCTAACGGAATCTAGGCTTTGGTGCTAACGGAATCTAGGCTTTGATGCTAACGGAATCTAGGCTTTGGTGCTAACGGAATCTAGGCTTTGGTGCTAACGGAATCTAGGCTTTGGTGCTAACGGAATCTAGGCTTTGGTGCTAACGGAATCTAGGCTTTGATGCTAACGGAATCTAGGCTTTGGTGCTAACGGAATCTAGGCTTTGGTGGTAACGGAATCTAGGCTTTGGTGCTAACGGAATCTAGGCTTTCTTGCTAACGGAATCTAGGCTTTCGTGCTAACGGAATCTAGTCTCTGGTGCTAACGAGAAGCCGATGGCGGAATTCACGATACGAGCCTGCTACGTCTTATCACAAAGAAAAAAAAATTGAACCTGTAATAAGTGAACAGAATAGCCTTGTTCGTTTATCATTAACAACTTAGCTGGATGTTATGCAGTGAAAAAATATCAGTAAAAGGAAAGATTTTTTTATTATTTGAATAAAAAAATTGTTTTTTTTTTTTGTTTTTTTTTGTTTTGTTTTTTTTTTTGTTTTTGTTTTTTTTTTGTTTTTGTTTTGGGGGGGTTACATAATTTTAAGTCCTGATGAGGACCTCTATCATGGTGGAGGAATAGTCAGATGGTATTTATAAAAATTTAAATCTAGTTATAGATTCATTTTAAACGCTCATTATCACTAAGGTCCAAAAAAACCGATGGCTGCGCATGATCGTAAAGTAGTGAACACCTATGCAGTTTTTTTCCCGTAACTCCAGAGCCTTATGACGCGGATTTTAGAAGCAATTTCAAATCGATTCGGAATATTACAGAATGCGCTGCCTTTCCATTTTCTCAATAGATCCTAAACCATTTTAAGATTTAAAAGAGAAAAAAAATAAGAGACTGATTTAACTGAATGTTTCCGCCAACATTCAACGTTTCTCAGACTATGAATTTGTTTTTATTTCAAACTCTTTGAGTCCACTATGTCTCGCAAGCTCACTACCAGAATTTAAAGCTCAAACTTTACAAAGGTTGTCTCCACCATTATTCAGGCTTTAGGGGAGTTTATCTCTGTTATTTGGAGTAATAAAATAACTACTGTCCTCCCTCCATCCTCTCTCTCTCTCTCTCTCTCTCTCTCTCTCTCTCTCTCTCTCTCTCTCTCTCTCTCTGTCAGTATCTCACTCTGTGTCAGTATCTCTCTGTCAGTACCTCTCTCTCTCTGTCAGTATCTCTCTCTCTCTCTCTCTCTCTCTCTCTCTCTCTCTCTCTCTCTCTCTCTCTCTCTCTCTCTCCCTCTCTCTCTCCCTCTCTCTCTCTCTCTCTTGTTCTTTAATCCTCTCTCTATATCTTTTCCGCTTTTCTACCCCTCTTTCCCTCTCTCTCTTTCTTTTTACCTGAATCCCCTTTTCTCTTCCTGCCTCTCTCTCTCTCTCTCTCTCTCTCTCTCTCTCTCTCTCTCTCTCTCTCTCTCTCTCTCTCTCTCTCTCTCTCTCTCTCTCTCTCTCTCTCTGACTTTCTGTTCTGTCACTTTCTCACATACATAAATTCGTCCTCCTTTGCAAAAGTAAATCTCTTTATCCTCGTCAGCATTTTTCTCTAAGAGCTCTAATCCTCCCACACATCCTTGTTTTCTCTCTCGTGAGCAGGGACTGTCCCAAAGGCCAAATATTTCACAGGGCAGCCTTAGCCTGTGTGACCGCTAGTGTGGCCCTGCCCTGCTCGCCTCAACAGCAAGAACAACAACAACAGCCTCAAGGGAATCAGCAACAGCATCCACAGCAGCGGCTGCAAACTTCATTGCCGGATGCCATGGCTAATACAATCACTAGCTACATATCTGGTGAGGATAGGAATGGGAAAAAAGTAGAGAAAAGAAAATCGCTAATTTTATTCGGATTCAAATTCAAATTATAAAGATTTAGATATAAAGGACAGTAGAGGTAGCGCTAGATCGGCAGTGAGTAGAGCATTGAGTTCTGAAAAATGGTTTCCTGTGTTCTATATTTAGCTACATGTAGTGTAACACTGGGTTTTAGTCCCACTTGAGGAAGATGTGTAGAAATAATTAAAACCTATTAAATAAATGCGTTGTGATAGCTTAAGCAAAGTTTTTCTGCTTCAGCATTGTGAATTGGGATCGGTAATGTAAAGCAGCCTAATAATAATTGTCTGGTCTCCTGAGTTCAATATTTATCAATCAGGGTAGAGCTGTCTAAGGGGAAAACCCAAAATTAACACATGTGTTCGTGTGTAGACAATTGAGAATTTAGGTCAAGGTCCTAACAATTTGGAAGCTATCATCTAAAAAGCGCTGTTAAAGAAAAAATATCATTTCTTTTTTTATTTTGTTGTAATAGCGAACAAACACTGGCCATTCAGTCATGCGCAAATAGAATAATTATGTCCTGCAATCTTGAGGTCGTTCTTGTTCCTTCACATCGTTGCAGACAACGTCCAGTGTCCGGAGAGGCACGGCCTGTTTCGGGACCCCAAGAGCTGCTCCCACTACCTGGAGTGTAGTGACGGGGAGCCCGTCAGGCGCCAGTGTATGGCCGGGACTGTGTTCGATCCAAGTCTGGCCACATGTACCTGGAGCAAATTTGGCCCTGGTTGTGAGAGACAGGTTGACCCGGAGAAACCTTTGAGCGAGATGGGTGGCAACCTCGCAGGTGCTCGCTTAGTTCTAAAAACACGTGTTTCTTGCAAGTTTGAAAACGGACCAGGGAATTTAAAAGTCTGTGTATATCATTTAAGGATTGATTTAATATTTAAAGAGTGTTTTTTAATGAATGTTCTAAAATTTCATATACAAATAGATTACAACTATTGTATCTTAGCACCGATTTGCAGCGTATGTAAAGGGTGGTGGCTTACAATGCAGGAAGAAGCATACGTTTGCCAACTAAACTCTATAGAATGGTAAAAACAGGAATAACGCGGGGCTCGTTTACTTCCAGTATAAGGTTAGAGTAAAGAAACCATCTTTATAAAGGGCATTTTAGCTGTCCTAACAGCTGCGACGGTCCTAGAATGTTTCAAGAAACCTAAAAGGTTAAATTCTGTTCCATCTACATTTTTTGTAGTCCATCTGGATTTGTGTCATGTAATCAGATATCGGTTATCACTTTGTCCTATCTAGGTAACGAGGAACAGTCCTCAGAACACGACATGCCAGGGCAGTCAACCAAAGATCATCTCCGCGACCATTTCATGTGTCAGAGAGACGGCTTCTTCCGAGACAAGGGCCGCTGTGAAGTATACTACTTCTGCGCTGATGGTGAGGCTTTGAGACTGACCTGTGAACCCGGAACCAGTTTTGACCCTGCGCTAAATATGTGCGTTTGGACCCAGCTGGTGCCTGGGTGTGACGACCTAGAAGATACCTTAGATTCAACAGGGGACCTTGATCAAGGAGCCGGCAAACAGACAGCAAGAACAAGCGAGAAAGGAGAGGAAGCGACTCCTTTACTGCGCTCCGCTGTAAACACAGGTGAGTACCAGTATTTCAATACTTAGAGATTCACTCTTATTATCCAGGATTACAAGCAAATCAAGTTGGTTTCTCTGAATAGGTTACACTGGTCACAAGTGTGCGGTTTTGACTTGTGGAGATGACGCGAGCTGAGAAGAAATGTCACTTAGTTTTCGAGGCTTCAATCTGTTGAAGAGGCTTATACCGAGATATCGGCAGGCCAAGGAAGTGGTCAGTTGGAGAGGATTCAATCTCACCATCTCACAGCCCATCTTAGGATTGAATCAAAGCTCTCTTTATTGCCAGTCCACAGCTCTATAGGCTGGGACACTTATGGAATTCTCACTCTATGGTGTGTCTACCCTCAGGTTTCTCTTGCCCAGAGAGGACGGGTCTCTTCCCTCTGCCTGGGGACTGTGAGTTTTACATCTCCTGTGTGGACGGTCACTCTGCCATCCTGAGGTGCCTTTCAGGGACCGCCTTCAACAAACAAACCACACGCTGTGTGGTCAAGTCTATGGTGCCGGAGTGTGCAGACCAGACAGGCAAGTTCTCGGAGAATCCAATAGGTGACCACATATATTGTTAAAAATTAAATTTAGCTAGCTCAGTTGGTAGGGTATCCTACTACTACTACTACTACTACTACTACTACTACTACTACTACTACTACTACTACTACTACTACTACTACTACTACTACTACTACTACTACTACTACTACTACTACTACTACTACTACTACTACTACTACTACTACTACTACTACTACTGCTACTACTACTACTACTACTACTGCTGCTGATGCTGCTGCTGCTGCTACTACTAATACTATACTGCTATTAATACTACTACTACTACTACTACTACTACTACTACTACTACTACTACTACTACTACTACTACTGCTCCTGCTGCTGCTACTACTACTAATACTATACTGCTATTAATACTACTACTACTACTACTACTACTACTACTACTACTACTACTACTACTACTACTACTACTACTACTACTACTACTACTACTACTACTACTACTACTACTTGCATTACCATATCACCAACTAATCATCCTTCTTATATTTGATGTTATTCGTCTCATGTGTTTTCAGAAAGCTTTGTTTGCCCAAGCCTTCACGGTGTCTACCCTGACGAGGTGAACTGTTCCGCCTTCATCCACTGTTTCCAGGGCATTCCATACAGGTTGGTCGCTGCTCTACACTCTTAGTTTGTCTTCTTGGCGTTTGACTCGGGCAACATTATTATGCGTCTAGTTCTGATATCTTCAGAAAATATTCGTCGCAAAAAGCCACTTCTCGTACGTGCGATCCTTCCGAATTGACTTATGATAAATTCTGGAAAACTCCTCTCTTCACTTTCCCCTCCCCCTCTCTCGCTCTCTCTCTCTTTCTCTCTCCCTCGCTCTCTCTCTCTTTCTCTCTCTCGCTCTATCTCTTTCTCTTTCTCTCTCTCTCTCTCTCTCTCTCTCTCTCTCTCTCTCTCTCTCTCTCTATCTCTTTCTCTTTCTCTCTCTCTCTCTCTCTCTCTCTCTCTCTCTCTCTCTCGCCCCACTCCCTATCTCCCTCTCTCTCCTTCTCTCTCTCTCTCTCTCTCTCTCTCTCTCTCTCTCTCTCTCTCTCTCCCTCTCTCACTTTCTCTCTCACTTTCTCTATCTTTCGTTCTCTCTCTCCTTCACAGTTTTCTTTCTCTTTTTATTTCTCACCCTCCTTCTGTCTCTTTTTCTTTTTCTCTCTATTTCTATTTCCCTATTTGTTTCTATTTATCTTTCTCCGTCTATTTACTCATACAGAATAAAACTTATCTTGCTCCAATGGGAAAGAGTTAAAGTTTCTTGAAAGTTTAAATATTCTTCTTAATACATGTATTTTGCATGAAAAGTCAAATGAACTCAGAGGATAAGAATTATTGTTTCAATCCACAAAATGTTCCTTTATGTGATGCCAAGAAAACTTTACAATTATATGGAGAGTTTAACATACGGATTAATTAGTTAATACTATTTCATACACAAATATGTAAAAAAAATATCATTTTTAAGTTTTTGTATTTGGAGTTTTTCTGTCAAGTTTGTAATGAAATCTTCAATGGCTTGTCCAACATTAGCATTTGAGCTGATGTGTAACATCACGCTTGATTTTCCTGAGCCCCTGCTCGCATTTATCTCTCTGCAGGCACTTCTGTCAGCCTGGCACAGCCTACAGCCCTGAGGCGAGGTCCTGCACCTGGAAGTACCTGGTACCCCAGTGTTGGCGCCACGCGGCCTTGACCCGGATCAAAAAGGTCACCATTCCAGTTCCAGACGAAATCAAGTCGTCCAGTTTTGACGCCGTGAAGAACTGGCTTAAACAGAATAAATATTATGGCCGTAACATATCCACATCTGACAGTTACACAGATGGCAAGCGACAGGCCACACAAGATATCGACAATGGAAGAAACTTGAAACAAAATTCTAAACTACTTGCGTCTTTCTCAAATTATTTTGGCACAGATCATTCTCGATTCGATAACACCGATCCTTCTCGTGTTGTTCCTTATGAGGATCAGAGAGGAAACCCCAACCTGCCAACATGGAGAGCAGACAGCAGCAGTCCAGCTCACAGGTTGCCGGCACACATCAGACAGTATGCGGGACACAGCAACAGGCGGTTTAGTGACACAGTATCTCAGAGATTCTCAAACAGGAACATTGACTGGAAGTCCTGGGGCTGGTCGCATCCTAGGACGTTAACTGAGGAACAAACAAGTGAAAAAACCTACGATGGTAAAAACAAAGAAATCATTGGTTCATAATATTCTTTCAAAGCTCATTTCCTCATACTAGCAGGTAAATAAGGGGTGTTAAATGTGTCCCTTTGTGTGTGTGTGGGGGGGTGGGGGTGGGGGTGGGGGGGGGAGATTCAATGGTTAAAGTGTCTGGAAAAAAACAGGGCATTTAAAGAGCGAATTGTTGTCGGTTCACAATTATTATGACAGGCGTAAAGCAGGTACATATCTTCACTTCACCACGGCATGATCTTGAGACAATGCTGCAGCGGGCCTTGCGTCAGGCTTGACACATCAACAAAACAGAGTGTCACTGACTCTTTCCTGCAGGCTCGCTGTAATGGTAGATTTTAACCAATAAGGAAAAGCAGATTGGTTTTGGTTGTTTTGTTGTTGTTGTTTTTTTTTTGTTTTTTTTTTTTTTTTTTTTTTTTGGGGGGGGGTTGTGTGTGTGTGGGGTTATTCTTTGTTTTTCTTTATTTTTTTTTTTTTTTTTTTTTTTTGGGGGGGGGGGGGGGGGGGGTGTTTGGCAAAAAAAACAACGTGGTGTCAATGATTACAGATGCGTTTCTTTCTGTAGATTTCAATGAACTCGCACCTTTCTTTTGGACCAGTGTTTGTCTTAATGTGTGTCTGTGACCGAGTCTGTGTAATCTCATCCCATATTTGTGATCTCTCTTCTCATACAACGATTATTCATATCTGTGTGTGTCTTAATGTGTGTCTGTGACCGAGTCTGTGTAATCTCATCCCCTATTTGTGATCTCTCTTCTCATACAACGATTATTCATATCTGTGTGTGTCTTAATGTGTGTCTGTGACCGAGTCTGTGTAATCTCATCCCATATTTGTGATCTCTCTTCTCATACAACGATTATTCATATCTGTGTGTGTCTTAATGTGTGTCTGTGACCGAGTCTGTGTAATCTCATCCCATATTTGTGATCTCTCTTCTCATACAACTATTATTCATATCTGTGTGTGTCTCTCCCTTCCTTCCTCCCTCTATCTCTTTCTCTTTCTTTTCCTCTAGCCACTAATCTGCGTCTGACGAGAGTGAAGAATTATTTGAAACACGAGTTTAGCGGGCATGATCCTGGTTAAATCCTACTTCTAACTCTCTTTCGCTATACTTTTTTACACTTTTTATCCCTTTCACATCCCTCTGTTTACTTTTCGCTAATCCTCCGTTTAATTCTTCTCTCTCCTCGTCTTCTTAGCTAGCTGCATTCTTCACATTGTTTATCTAAATAAAACAGCAGGATTGATCAGCATTTTCTGCTTTGCATTCATTTTTATATGAAAACCAGTGTCATGTGACATACTCAAAATATTTATGGCGGAAAGTTTTGGCGCGATTTCGTCCGAAATTCGGTCGGCGCATTTGAGGTATAATATGTTCTATCTTGGTTGGAAAGCCCTGAAAACCGAGGATTGAAATTTCTGTTCATTGTGGTGACCAATCATTTGTTTCCAAAACTTCCGCAGTGCCCCTAACTTCCCTCCGTTCAGACCAATACTTGATGCAACCACAGCCACATAGACAAGGCCTCCCAGAATTCCAATGTCCTCCGGTCAAGGACGGCTTCTATCGTGACGATGTTCTGTGCGACATCTTTCACCGGTGTGTGATGGGTGAACGGTTCACCTTTGTTTGTCCTCCTGGGACGTTTTTCAGGTGAGTACCTCAGTATTGCGGACAGAAAGTTCTAGGATTCACTGGGGTCTCCATGATATCAAAGAAAAGTTGTGAGGTGATAAGTTTTACAAGTTTGCTGTGGCTCATGAAAAAATGAGATCATTGTTGGAGCGTATAATAGAATTTCAGCTTAGGACTTAAAGTAGTGTAACAGAAGGATATGACGCAAAAATACTCTTTTAGATTAGGAGAAAAATCGTGGAGTAGAAATGCGCTCATATCGATAAATTCATACTTAAATATTTACCAAATAGCGGTGGTATCAATTAAGATATTTATACGCGTCGCATATATTACATTAACTTATAAAGTTCTAGATTAGGAACGATGACATGGACTGAATGGAAGAATCCCTTGCTGAATAAACCCATCAAGAGCCTCCAGTCTGCATCTCGACTTTTTTTTTAAGACGATTTTAAATTAAGGGGCAGAAGCTGCTTTTTTTTTCTTTTTTTTTTTTTTAACTATGATTCAACACAAAGGCTCCATAATTTATTTGTTCCTTGGTTTCAGACTAGAAGGTAACTTCTGCGATCACTCAGCTATCATGCCAGACTGTAACCAGGATGGCGTCCGAATTTCCGCACTTTCAAGGTTTCCACGCTTGCGGACTTCGGGTTCTCAGCCAAAGTTTGCTACTCCTGCTCTAGCTCCACAGGCATGGAGTTACCGCCCCTACAGTGAAGCGACTTCGCAGAGAGCCACCAATCAGGAAGGCTATTACGACTTTCAACCGAGGCTCCAAACAAGAGTTGCAGAAAGTAATTTACCTTCCCATTTCCTGTAATCGTGTATGCAGGCCTAGAAAATATATCCCCTACCTTCTCTTAATGCTTATATGTCTTAATTTCTCTGTAAAACTTTGTCATCTTATCTATGCCTCTCTCTTAACTGTTTGCCCATCTATGTCTTGGCTGCTCTCTCTTTCTTTATTTCTCTCTCTCTCTCTCTCTCTCTCTCTCTCTCTCTCTCTCTCTCTCTCTCTCTCTCTCTCTCTCTCTCTCTCTCTCTTTCTCTCTCACATATATATATATATATATGTGTGTGTGTGTGTGTGTGTGTGTGGAAAAAAAATCAGCCACAACTTAAGTGAATTCATATGGAAACTTAAGGGATCAAAAACTGAATACCAACTATCATGGGATGTAATCGAAAGAGCGCAGCCATACTCAGCAGCAACAAACAGATGTAACCTTTGCATAGCAGAGAAATATTTCATTCTAAAAACAAAACCAAGCCTCAACAAAAGAAGGGAAATATTTTCATCGTGCTCCCACAGAAAGAAACATTTACTACAAAACTACCAGTGGCCCGGAAACGAAACAAAACAACAACACAAGGTCGGAACGGCAACCGAACACACCTCAATCGTACCCGAAGAGAGCGGAGGACAGGCGACACCTTTGTCCTCCGCTTGAAACACAAGTGTAGTATCATATATAAGTATGCAGAGAATTTAAGGTAAGATCTTCTATATCCATGAAATGCTGCCACAGTTGAGCACTCATCAATTATTCCAACTTATCTTCAAACTATATATATATATATTTCAATCTTCGTTTCCTTCTCTCTCTCTCTTTTTTTCCTGGATGAAATAAAGTATGAAGAGAGCAACTTGTTTATTTGTGTTTTGTGTTTCTGACACTGCAGCACCTGTATAAGTCAAATATTACCACTGATTTTTTTCTAACCCTCTCACCCCTCTCCCTCCACTTTTCTAGCATCATCGCCCCCAACATGCCCGTCTCAGAGCGGGCTGTTCCCCCACCCTGACAACTGCCGCCAGTTCCTGTTCTGTGCCCACTCAGTGCCCCTGGTGCTCACCTGCCCCACGACTCTGCTGTACAACAGCAGGACCTTGACCTGTGACTTTCCTGCCACTGTGGTCTGTGGCTCACGGGTTGCCTTCCCTTATTGAAAGTTTCCTCAAAACAGACCCCTAACCCGCGCATGGTTAGAAAAAAAAAAAAGAAGAAGAAAAGGTGAAAAAACAACAAAACAAAAAATGCAAAAAACACCCATGTCGCCGGAGTGGAAGAAAGACAGGAGGTACGACGAAGCTTGACTCAAAAGTTTTATGCGCGCGTAGAGGAAAAAAAAAAAAGAAAACATGCAAGTAATCATAGAAATGCAAAAAGCAAAGTAATACTGTTTGTATAGATAAGTTTAAGCAATGAGACATTTTAAGGACAAGCACTCGTCCAAGATGAATCGGTCTCTCTTTGTCGTTATGCTTTTATTTTATGCTTACTTCCAGACTGTTAATCATGGCTTTCTTGTGAACAGTTTGGGCACGTCCTCTATTCATTATACATCAAAAATTAATGTAAGAATGTGCAACCCATAGCCACCACTTCAGTATTTCCTTGGATGTGACCCAAGATATTAACTATCATGTGACCTGGTTTACGATCACAATGGTGATTATCCTAGTTATAATCAATCGTGACTGTATATGTATATTTTGTGATGTATAGAAATTTAGAATCTTTTCTACTTAACACGTGTAATTCTTATTATGCATTAACTTTGTTAACAATTTTATTCAACTCGTACTGAAATAACTTGTGGACTAGACATCTTTCTCATCCTTCGGCATTTAATAAATGAATTTTCATTGCATCTGCATATATAGAAAATAACGTTTATTGCACTTGTTTCTACTTTTTACAAATAAAACTCAATACTCTAAAAAAATATTTTTGTGCTTTGACACATTTGTAAATAAAGATATTTTCGTAGTTCAATTTTGCATTTGCTTTTTATCTTTAAGTTCTTTTTTTTCCTTCCTTATAGAAACATGATACCAATGTGATCTTTCTATGTTTAGCGTATATTAATTTTTTTTTTCAACCGGATAATCTGTAGACAGATAAATATAAATGACATGGGCCTTTGTTTGTCTGAGGGTAATGTGGTCAAGAAAAGTCAAAGCCGAATGTCCTGAAAAATAGTTAAATCTTCTTGGTTTATCGCCTAACATTAGCAGAGCATCACGAATAAGCTGAATTCATTGGACATCACCTTGGCTTTCACGAAACCTTACATGTTTTTGTTTTCTTTCTTAATTATTACTAACTCGGTTGTCGTAGGTATAAAGTTTCCTTAGTTTAAGAAGCAAATTGTAAATCACGCCCTCAGGTAAAAGATAAGATAGAGCATGATATACTAAGACAAGATAGTGATGCTTGGCTATGAATCCATCGCCAGGCTTGTCTCATCAATAAGTCGGTAGAGAGTTGAACCTCAGATATCAAGTTGAGCCAGAGGCCACCAGGCTGTGGATACCATTCACTCTCTTTTGCTGCTGAGATGAAAATCTCTTGTGATTTCTCTGTACTATAAGTACACATAATAACAGCTATATTGGGTCCAGAGTTTGGTTGATAATGGAGAGCCAACTTGACAATGAGAGTAGGGGTCTACCATCATGCGAGAATGAGGACTGCTGCATTACTTTGATGAGAGTCTTCCAGATTCTCCTACAATATATGCTCTAGTTATATAAAATTAAAACATCTAAAATTCCAATGAAGGAAAATACTGACTTTGTTGAAAAATTAAAGTCACATGGATTTAAAGCCCATTTTGTTAGTCAGAAGTAAATTCGCAAAAAATATTTGGTCACTGAACCTTAATCTTATGCAGTTGCAAGTCATCCTTGTGTCGCAGTGGTTATGATTGACTTCTTTTTATCAGCTATTATTTCCCCAATAAGGCTTTTCCTTTTAGCTGTTTCCTAATTACATGTATTACTAGGCCTTTTGCTAAAAGTACCAACATATTGTAAAAATTCCTCATAATTTTTTGGAAGACACAAAATAATTTTCATCACAATATTCATTTTTACACACAATTGATCAATATCAGAAATTAATAATTGTATATCTTCATTATTTGCTGTACAAGAAACTAATTATAATTGTCTAAAAAGCCCTGTTGCTTACCTAGTTCTCAAGACAGCTTAGCAATCATGAGATTATAGAGCAGTAAAATACTCTGTTCAAGATTCTTCAGGCAATTAACTAAAAAACAAAATAAAACTGATACTAAATCTAGTTAAGTTTCATTTCATAATTTTTATCTCAAAGGTTTCTCTTTTGGTGTATTTCTAACTTTACAGCTCTTTCTCATACAGACTTTACCACAAGTGCTGCTTCCAAAGTACAAAACTGAGAGCCTTGAATTAAACAGAGCTCAAAAACAAAAGCAATACTGTTTTTTTAAACTAAAAGAAATTTTTTCCTACTAATTTCATGACTCTACTGTGTTATTTGTTACCTGCTTTGACTACACCAACAACAAAACCATTTTTGCCAGTATCCAAGCCTCAGGGCAAAGTTCATCAAGAGCTTTTGTTGACTGTCAAAGGTGACAATGAGCATTTTCTTAGCATATGAACTGGTTGAAAGATTACAACTGGTTGAGCAAACCGACATATATTATCATGATTTTTTTTCTCCTCTTGTTATTTTATTCGAAAATTTCCTTCCATTTGTTGCTCTGGCTTTAGAAAACACCACTGTATGCTATCCACTAAAGAAGGTTTTATGAATAGATACACATGCTAGTGGCTGCTTCTAAATGTACTAAACAATCATCAGTTTGCCCATACACAAATATGTTTCACATAAGAATTGCTATGTAAAATAAAAAAAAAAAAACGATTCTTTCACAACAGTTATGAACAAATATAATTAAAATACTTTTTTCCTAAATGAGCATTGTATTTAGTCAGATAACATAAAACAGGTACACTGCAAGAGAGATTTGACCAATATACCTGAAATATTGTTTGTGAATAGTTTCTGTCGATTTTTTCAAAAGCAATTTCAAAACAATAAAAGGTATGAAGACAAAAAACTTCACTGCAAAATATAAACTAAAATATTAATAATACTAAGCTATAAGATCATATTTGTTTCTAGAGAAAGTTCTCCATAATGCCAAAGACGCATAATGACATGTTGCACCAATCTATTTTAAGGTGTCAAGTTGCAGAGGACAAAACTTTAATAGATCAGGAAGGATTCCAGTCTTTATATGACAGAACGATTAATACCACTTAAAAGTGGTAGTAATTGGAAAAAACCAAGCCAGCATTAAGTTTAACTCAAGGAGAGGGCAATATGTTATGCCTGGTGACATTCATTGGATCAAACTCTTTCCTTTCATCTATGAAACAAACAAGTCCTATATTTTAATTTTTTAGATGCATTAATATTTTCTTTTAAAATATATAGTGATAAAATATAGCTGCAATTCTCTCAATGTTTTCTTAAATGTACTCCAGATACTCTTCTGAAAGCTGAGGGATTCTCAAGAAATTAATTTTAGCAATCAAATCCATGACAATAAATCTTCCAGTACATAAATAAAAACACATGAAAGGTCAGACGTCTGATCTTATGATCCCGTTGTAAGAATCTAAGATCTGAAAATAAAAAGAGCCACTCATAGAAATATATATGCATTTGATACAAAGTATACTGGACTCAAATCTCATAAAACCATTTGATTAAGAGAGAGATAGGTGCTCCTCAGTTTAGTCTCAGCACTGGTGTTTTGACACAATAAAACGCAAAGTTTTTCTTTACAGCTAAGTCTTCCATCTTATAACTTCATTCTACTAACAAGCAAATTAGTTGCTTATCTTCAGACTCAGGTTTCTCATATTATCTCCTCTCGGTATTAACATAATGGAAAAGATAACTCGATCAACTACAGTACAAACCTGGAACAGCAACATGTTTATCCAGTCTACTCATGACTCATTATTCATTAAGGACATTCTAATAGAATAGCTGGACAACAGAAAACATTTAACATTTGGAACCTAGTGATATGATATGAGGCTTTTTGTGGCATTGGTTTTTATAAACAAATAAATATATTAGGTTTTCAAAAGTATTATTTTCAGAAAATGATTCTAAAGGCCATGAAATCTCTCCTATTAAGATGTTGCCCTCACTGCAGCCTTTACTTTCACCTATTTCATTATCTGAAATAAACTCACCAAGGAAAGAAAAACATATAAAAAGGAATCCTTCTGAACCTCTATCACACTAAGCAGAAAGAGCGGTAAATGCGTTACAAAAATACATTATTCAACATAGCATTTGCATTGTTTTAACCCTTTTGATTGGCTAAATGACACCTTATAATGCGTCAATTCTTGCTGAGTATTTCAGGTCTAACTGCAGAAATGGAGGATTTGTATTAAAGGATGGATAAGATGCAACTGTATTCCTATATGAGGTAGAAACTTACATATGATCATCTGTTGGAACAAAATAAACTTGAACTGGCTATCATCAAAACCCAACTCATTGCACAAAGTGCAAAACCCCAACATCTACAATAAAAATGTTTTATAATAATAATAACAATGGCATCAAGATCTCAACATGTGTAAACTTTCAACTTTTACCAATAAAATATCATTGTAACATAGTTCATAAATATCACATAGAACATAAATTATTCTCTAAGTCTAGCTCTCTTCCTGTAAATGAACCAGCACTGTTCCCTTAGCAACAGTGTCCCCCGGTTTGTGGTTCACTTTCTCTACTACACCGTCTCTTGCTGCACGGATAACATACTGGTAAGGAAACATAAAATAAACAGGTTTAGGAGGGGACAGATTAATTACCTGATTGACTGGTAATCAATGGATAATTATTTTGATAAAGTCAACTCTCAAAAAGGCGATAAACGGCCTTATTTATGTGTCAGAAAAACACAAAGTACTGATTGAAAAGACATCCGCCTGAAATCTAATTTGATGTTCACCATAGAAGAAATTGTACATATGGTGGCCAGATGTGATGAGGGGTAGAGCACTAAGAAAATTCCATCTTTGTGCATCAACATCAGTATTAAGTTGTAATTAACTGATCAATTTGAGTATGAAGATTACCTTTCTGTTAAAGAATTATAGACTGATAATTTTTTGCTTCAGCATTCAGAGTCCGACACAATATCTATCTTTTAGTAAGCTGGTATCTAAGTTATTGAGTACTATCCTTGACCTCATGGATGATTTATAAGTTTTGAGACTGTGGAAATTAACATATCACATAATTTGCATTTGGTGGCGAAAATGAATCCAAAATCTAAGTGCAGTTTCCATGAAAAGGTAGTCAATCTAATAGGTCACTTATTAAGAAACCACAGAGATCACCAGCTTATAGTCTTACCTCCATCTTCATGGCAATCATAACAACTAGAGGGTCCCCCTTCTTCACTTCACTGCCAGACTCGATGATGACCCTCTCCACCACACCTGGCATGGGAGCCACGGGATCGTCAATGCTGCCGGAGCCAAGGCTAGACTTGAGGAAGTTTGGCAGAGGAATATTTAGATTGTGGCTGCCATCCTGGAATCATAAAAAATCAAGTAGAAATCTTAATCAACTTTTGAATTAGTACCCCAAGTTTGCAATAAAGAAAAGGCATAATTAACTGACTTTTCTCTACACTTTCAATCTAAATTAATTTTTATTGCTGGAAATACTAAAGTGCCAAAAGTATTCATAATCATTAGATAAAATAAAAAGAAAAAACAAATCATTTCAGGGTCCAAGTTTGTAATGAAAGAAAAAGGGAGAGAGAGAATACTATTATAATTTGAAAATATTTTAAGTATCTATGTAACAGATTTGATAGGGGTGATCTATTAGGCTTTGTTTGTCTAGGGGTATAAAAATATATATACAGCCAATCACACGACTCGCCTGTAGAAAAATAAGTCTGAAGTCCGCAAGTAAAAATTGAAAACTGTTTAAACCAACTCAAGAGCTTGACTATAATCACTGTAGGTTGATTCTTAAACTCACTGTATAATCACTGAAGGTAGACTTGACGTTGACTTATTAATCACTGACTGTAGATAGACTTAATAATTACTGAAGGTAGACTTGATGTTGACTGCCTGAACATAATTTCGACTCTTATTTATCCAAAATCTCGTCGAATCATCCAGAAAAGGAATTTCATAAATCGTAAGAGAATATTTTTGGTACACATCATTAGCAATTAGCAACCAATCAAAACAAAGGTAAACAAAGGGTGATAAGATCATTACTACGCTAGAACTAGGTCGGAGATTCCAGAAGAATCCAGGCCATACAAGTGCAGGCTGTGTTCAATAAACAAGACTAAGTTCTTAGGCTTGAAATACAAACATTATGCAACTAATAAAACAATGTACATAGATCTAATCGATCCGCTACCCAAAAGTTACGCACCAAAAAAGGGTGAGGAAATGAATAGATCAACTTATAGCACAATGCGTTACAAACTATAAGATGAAATTTTCATTGGATCAGAGATTTGTATGGTATTTAAATTTCTTTCATCCAACAATCTCTGCTAAAAACTCCAAGACATGGCAGAATTGCTGTTTCCCTGACAATGGTTTAAGCAAAGATAGGCCACTCCTATCACAAACAGGTTTGTCCCACTTTTCCCAACACCAAATGCAGTCTTATCAAATTGAAAATACATAGTTTGAAACAAATTGCCTTTTCATAACCATTTGAACATTTTTCATCCTCCTGAAGGAACAACCCTGTTTGTTTTGGACAGGAGTGATCATTCTGTTATCCTAATATCTTGACTTAAACTCACCACTGCGAAGACGTGGACAGAGTTTCCTCTCATGAGGACAGTGGAGGAAGACACTTGGCCATCGATGCTGCATCGCACGGTGGTTTTTTCATTGTCTTTTCCTGCGCCAGTCTCTGTCAAGAGCCTTACATTTTCAATGATCACTGGTGCCTGTCCATCAACACTGACAGATCTAGTGTTGGGTCCAGTCTCAGATATGGTTATAGTATGTACTGGAATACATAAAAATCAACATGATTGGATAAAACATATTCACATGCTAATTTACATATTTAATGACTTAAAACTCAGGAATGTTCATTTTTAATGCTCTACTTATGGACTAATAATGACAATGATACATAGACTGATCAAGTTGTGAGAAAGGTTGCTCATGAAACAAGCTGCTGTAGGCCTGGTAATCAGTATTGTTTGGTAGGCATGAGAAATGGTTTCACAGTCTAAAGTAGATCCAAGTAACAGGTTTAAAATCTGCCTAAAGCTATAGGAAATATCTAATGTTCTCTAAAGCTTGGAAAAGGAAGGGAGGGGGGAATTATGCAAAAATTTTTATATTGTTCATCTAGTGTTCATGGCTTTGGAATTGGGATTATAATAGATCACTTTGAATCACGATGGAGCTCCACTGAGTACTGAATCAAAGGCAAAGGCAAAACTGATAATTTCTCTTCACTCTACTCAGGTGTGAGTGTGACTAGCGTCTAATTCAGGATACAATTGGCACATCAGAGTAATTTGTTAAATGGTACTTGCTATCTCAGAATTATCTTCCCAGTCGACTATAAATTGGTTTTGTAATAAATGTTATCTTTCAGACTGAAAAGATTTATACTACAGATGCATGTAATTCTTACCAACCTGAATGATTAAAATTAGAAAATGATTCCTTTTAAAGACAATATGTTCTAAACTTAAAATTGAACTAGGTGGGCTAATTCTGCCCTCTCCTGTCACTTCTTTAAAATTATTCAAAACTAGATCTTATTTTGAACATTTGCAGACAACTTGGTGTAATCAATGACATTGTGAACATACATACAGAAAACTGGAATGAATTAATTCAGCTATTGCACATACTTTATAAGCATCAGGGCAAAATCAGTTTTATTTGGACTGGCTCTTTCATTCTATTATGAAAGCTGAGATTATGAGTAACTTTTGGAGCAGTTTTGATTTTGATAATCACTATTTTGATTTTAATTTTTTGGGGAAGTTTTTTCCCTCTGTGCAAAAATCACTGAATATTTATAGATGGGAAACAACTTACTTTCTGGTTACAAATCAGAAGTTTATTACCTTTTGATTTGTTTCTTTTTCACATATTAGCCCAATCAAATTAGGATAAGCACTTTTTCAGCCTTTCAACACCAAAGCCACGAATCCTCAGAGACTGCTAAACACATCATATCATAAAAATTCTAAGGCAAGGACAACAATTGAGACTAAGGATGAAATTGAAAAAAAAATATGTTTTTTCTTAATCATTGCTACAGTCACAATTTCCTGCTTGGAGCATGATCTTTGCTTTTACAATTCATTTTTAAAGTAAACATCAACCCACCCACCCCCCCCCCCACCCCCTCCAAAAAAAAAAATACACACACATGCACATCAATTTAAGATCAACTTACCAGTGGCTCCATCTGCCAGCTTGATGGTATAAGAGGGCAAATCATTGACTCTCATGCCACTCTTGTGAGCAAATGGAGAGAAGATATCTGAAAGATCAAGATATATCAAACTGTAAAATGGAAAAAAAAATTCATTAAATTTAATTGTGCATGTTTTTCATTTAAGCATGAAATAAGAAGAATGAACATAGGTTGGTGCAGCAAAAACAAAAATTCAAAGACATGATTTAAGAAAGAATAAGTTTTTCCATTAAAAACCTATTTCTGTTTGAATGATTATTATCTTGGTGTGATGTAAAACTTGTTAAAAGATCAGTTTACTGAGCAAGGCTTGATTTGGCCGAGAAGTTAAATAGCCCAGTCAAGCCCTTGAAAGTTTTTCTGTTGAGCATTGAACTGACAATACAGACATTTTACCAAACATATCTGATCAAGGCTACCTGATGGAGGGGATCTTCTCCCATCAGATTAGCCACACTGAAGCTTGATAAGGGCCTATTGAGCCCTGAGAATGTAGAGCTTACAATATCATTGGCCTTCCACGTGCCTCTGAGGCTGTAAGCGAGGCAGTCCATTCCCTGATTATATACACCAGTTGTGTCTCTAAAAGGCTAATTCTTAGATAGGGTCCAGGTTTAAAAACAAGCCACAAAAATAATTCATCAGGGCTTCCCAAGCTGATTAAAGTATAATGATGGGAAAGGGTTCAAAGGGAGACAAGATAAAACTTGAGAACCACTTGAGCAACCTCTATCCCCTTTAACCATACATTCATAAAATAAGTGAGTTGCCCATTTGAGCAACCTCTACCCCCTTTAATCATACATTCATAAAATAAGTGAGTTGCAAAATCAAGAATACGCTTAACAATGATGATTTTCTGTATAATGCTCTCTTCCAAAGAAGCTGCATCTTAATTCTTTGAAGAGTAGACCCATATGTTTATATGAACCTTTCTTTGCAGCAGATCGAGTGCTGTTTCTAGAATTGAGGCTTGAAGTCATAGCCAGAGCTGCCTGACAGAGCACATCTGTAGAGAGACAGTGAGATGGAAATAACTCTGTCTGATGGTTGGGAATAAAATCAGTGTTGACATCTCCTGCTTGGAAAGCCTCATGTGAAGCTAAAGCCATCAAGAATCGAATATTGGTACTGAGGCCCACAACCTACAAAAGAAAATGAAACAGGCTTATTTTTTTAATAACAACACAAGAACTCTTAATATAAGAGCTTCTGTTAATTTTTTTCAATTCAACTTCTAATTTACAGTTTAAATTGAACAGATTGAAGATATTTATGGTCCCTTCATAAATTGTAAGTGAAACCAGATTAGTTGAGTTTTATTTTCACATGAAAAAGCTTAAGACATATAAAATAAAATCAGAAGAAGAAATGCATCCATTATGAAACTGATCTTAATACAGTCAACATCTTTGTGCAGTTTCAACAAATTTAAATATACTTTTTGCTACATTAGGCATATTAAAATAAGTTCTATTCTTTGTCAACTTTATTTTACGTCAATTTTAACCGCAGCTTAATTTTGAATATTGTTCATTTTATTTTTCTTGAGTTTGCACGATGCTGTGAACACGCTAGTCACACAGTGATGGATGCACATACATGGTAGTCTCTTAGAGCAGCTAGTGTGCGCTGCAGAGCAGAGCTCCTGTTGTCTGACCACACTACCAGTTTGGCAATCATTGGGTCGTAGTGGACGGAAACTTCATCACCTTGCCAAGGAACAAAAAAAAATGAACTGTCACATTATTTCTCAATGCATTGCTCCTCAGGAACAGGAGTTTACTGTAAAAAGGTTTAATGCTCCTGGGAGAAAAAAAAAATGGCTGTAGCAGCAGGCTTTTTTGGAGTTCTAAACTTTTTTGTTTAACAATATATCTCACGCACCCTTGTATCCTTAGTGTCTACAAGTAGAATAAGTAATGAGTAACATGTTGCAAAGAGTTCAGACTAAGCCTGTGTAACATGAATTTCCTCATCGAATATGTTTCAAAGTCTCCTTGCAGTTGGAGCAAAGTCATGGGAAATAATTGAAAAATTGTTGTGGGGAAGGGGGACGGGGGGAAGAAATATGTCATTTTAATATCTAAAACTGTATTTTATCTTTTCAACTAAGAAAGCTCATGTAGTATGAGAATCTAAAACTTTCTTCATCCTTGGTACAATTTTTATCTATAAAAATAATAACAAGACTTTCAGCACATTTATCAGTTTCCTGTTACTAAATTTTTACATTCATACTAAGGCAATTTAAAAGTTTACCTATAGATATAAAAAAATTGTCTTGAAGATTGGCATTCTTTTCATAACCTGCAGTATTTTGAAAAACTTAACATGGTTCAAGCAGCTTCTCAAAAGACAAAGTAAGTTTTCATGTGTAATTCTTTTTATGCTAGTAAAAAAAGGTACAACACTGATAGGTTTAAGTCTAGTTTATACTACCCTCATGAAGATCTCACACAAAGGAACCACAAACATAAATTGTAGGCAAGGTCACACTTTCAGGAAGTTAATGACACAGAAGTTCTGCTTACAATGAGTAACTTATAAAATTAGGAAGAATCCAACAGCCAGAGGCTCACCTTGTCTGACTCCTGTCTCTATACGCAGGTCTGAGGTAGGCGGAGGCGTGGCCAAGTGCTGAAGTGGTCCTGCCCCAGGCATGAAGTCACTGTCTGGATCCTCCGCGTAGATACGACACTCAAACGAATGGCCTTTTACTTTGATCTCCTCCTGTTTCATAGGGATTTGTTCACCTCCAGCAACCTGTTGTAAAAAAATTAAATTGTTTGAATTGATTTGTGTTGCTGCAAGCTGCTCCAGGACTGAGATTCTGGGCTGTTTTTTGTGTCTAAGATGAAAATAAACTAAGTTATTCACATTTCTCACAGAAGTTAAAAGAACCAAACTATGTTTCTAATGACGAAGGTTTTGCCTCTCAATAAAGTTGCAATTAATCAAGTATCTTATCTTATATTATCTTAAACAAGAGGTTGGATATATAAAAAAAGTGTGCTTAAAAACGTGCACTTAGAGAAATATGGATGTCTTCTCATTGTACAAAGACACAGAAAAGAAAATTTTATGGCCAAAACTGTTGAGAGGGAAAATGTTAACACTTGAAATGTTGTATCTTAAACTATATGTTGCAATAGTAAATTAAACCTCTTTAACATTGTTCATCATTGGAATAATCAAGGATTAACCTGATTGATCCTGTGAAGAACAAACAATCCCACACCTACCCTGAGTTGCCATTCAACCAGATCAGTCCCTGTAATCATTTCTGTCACTGGATGCTCCACCTGCAGACGCGTATTCATCTCCATAAAATAAAACTTCAGGTTCTCGTCCATGATAAACTCAACAGTACCTTTGTGATTTGTAAAAAGAAAAACAGTAACTTGTGAGAACCATCCAAATAATTATTGAAATGGTGCACCCCGGTCTTCAAAATTCCATATATATGTATTACACAAACACATTTTTAGTCAATTCAGCATTACAAAATAGTTTCATGATAGTTTCTCAGGCAGAAAATGTAATGGCATTCAAAGCCAGTACAAACAAAAAAGGCATCAATGGTTAACACTAAATTTCAGAGGATACATGTTTGGGCCCATAAATTTAGAAATCAATGTGCACCTGCAAGGGAAATATTTTATCCAATTATCTTTTTGTAAGTGGTGCTTTCTTTTCTTTTAGATTAAAATGAAATGAGATTATTAAATGTCAATTCAAAAATTGTGATTTTAGCCATGACTCACCTGCTCCAACATAATCAACAGCTTTTGCTGCTCGAACTGCAGCCTCACCAATACTTCTACGAACTTCATCTGTCAGACCAGGCTGAACAAAAGATAAAAAAAAATTTTTTTAAATAAATAAATAAACAAAAAAAAAAAAAAAAAAAAAATATATATATATATATATATATTTATTTATCAATTATTGAGACAAAAAGATCATTTTGATCAACATAATTTTGATTCATATATTTTCAGCTCTTGCATGCATTTCAAACTGCAAAACATATACGTGAAAGTAATGAGGTATCCGAAATCTATTGTCTCAAAGCATTTTTTCTGAAACTTCCCTAGCGAGTCAGATGTTATGAATACAGTACTGAGACACAAACAGTTTTTGTTTCAGACTTTTTAATATATTTCTTTTCACTTTAATTTAAAAGAAAAATTAAAAACCTCAAAAGAAATCCATTTCTCATTTCAGTTTTTTCCCCTTTGACATTCAACTCTCTTACACTGATCTCAAAACATTTGTCTCCAACATCGAAATTATTTAAACTTGGGATACACATATACATCCTCCTTTTTCTTTCTACACATCAACACATGTCATGTTTCATTAGGGACTCTGTAAAATCTCATTTTCTATTCATTCACCAGCAAAAGTAAATAGTTGCAATGTGCAGATTAGTTTACTTTAAATAAAAAATAAAAATCCAACAGATAGTTTTTTAGATAACTTTATTTCAAATAGACCCTTCCCTCAAAGTTATCTCAGGTTCTATAGAATGCATTAAAAAATGATTGTTTATCAGCCACATACCTCATGGCATCTGCTTCAGTACAAACATGATTGAGATTAGAACATTTTCAGACTCGACAGAGAGACCTTACGTAGCCAAAATGAAGAAGCAAAAAAAAAAGAAAAAAAGCAAGACAAGTGCTGGTGTTTAGAACGCATGAAAAAAGTTGAGCATCTTACAGCAGGAGCTTCTTCTATAATTTTTTGGTGCCGCCTCTGCACACTGCAGTCTCGCTCAAACAGGTACACATGGTTACCATGGCGATCACCAAATACTTGCACCTCCACATGCCTGAAACAAAAGACAATACACTGCGTGATGAATATGGTTATATTCAGAAATTTTCTGTTGATATATTTTTTTACTCTAAGCCAGTCTTCTACCTTCTCTCCTTTTCATTTTCTGCCAGTAACATTTAAATCAAATGACAATTGTGGGTACATTAATCGAAAGACACAACTGCATGTTTTCAAAATTCACAAATTGTAAACTGGCTTTGAGTTTAAAATCAAAATGTGAAACAAAAGTTATAAATAAATTATTACCCCTAATATCATAACCAATAAGTGTTTCACATTGTTCACAAAAGATGATGATTCAAGCTTGCATGTTTAAATACCTGCATATTTCTACTACAACTATTTTTTTTTATTAAAAAAATTAAATTATACAACATTCAAACCATTTGATATAGTAGAAAATCCACCAAGAAGATATATCTGACTACTGTTTGTATAAGCTGGTGCTTCAAATAGAAGTTAAAAAGAAATTATTACAAGAAAGAACTCATGAGGTAAAGCAAATAAAATCTTTGTAAGAATTTGTAATTTTATTAACAATCCACTAAAAGTTTTGAAAAAAATATCTGATTATACAATTTGTGATACCAACATCAAAATTTATAGTGAATTTACCATTACTATGTATTGATGATAAAAAAAATGTAAAGTGAAGAAAGAGAAGTACACTCATTTTTTCATGCTTTGATCAATGTCTGCCAGACTAACCTAGGTTTGACAACATATTTTTCCAATAGCATGACTTGATCACCAAAAGCTTTCATAGCTTCAGTTTTTGCAGACTCCAGCTGAGTATCAAAGTCTGCCTCCGTCATAGCGATCCTCATACCCTGTAATATAAAGGGAAGAATAAAACGAATAAGCATTGACAGACATAATATGGACCAGTTTCCTTTAAGGGGCTTGAAAAAGTGTTGCCAACAATTTGTACGTAAACATCACTAGACGTTTCTTATCACTTTTAATCAGTTTTTAACATTTTTCCAGGTATTTACTTTTCATAAATTTTCAATCCTCCTACACAATTTCTTATTTGCAACTAATCCCCTATATCTGTCGAAAAATCAGGGTTATCTAACAATAACTCCATTGAAACAAACATTTTCGCCTAAAGTGATTACGTGCAATGATTTCACTTCCTCAAACGCATTGAGTACAATCACATTAAGGTATCTTCATCTTCACTTCAACAGAGTTCTATTCTATAGTGCTGGAAAATCCTCCATCTTTTAGTAATTCCAATTCATGTGGGGTTTCCCCAGTAAGCAGTATGACAGCCTTGTCATTGAAACATTTTTCTTTATTGCATAAACTAGATGCAGTTTTTAAATTCCTTAACTGAATCACTATAGAACATACCTTGCCTCCACCACCTCTCACAGCTTTAATCATGATGGGATATCCGATACGTCGTGCCTCAGACTGAAGCTTCTCGTCTGACTGATCCTCTCCATGATAACCCTCAATAATGGGCACTCCTGCGTCAGACATGATGTGTTTGGATGTACTTTTGATCCCCATGTCTCTGATAGCGGAAGCCGGAGGACCAATGAACGTAATGTTCTCTCTCTCACAAGCCTCAGCAAACTCAACATTCTCAGACAAGAAGCCATAGCCTGGATGAATAGCCTGGTCAATCAAGTTTTGAAAATATAAAATAATTTTCACCAACAAGGATTTCATTGTAAACCTGATGGATATATGGATGAAAGGTTTGATTAAAGCTCAAATTGGAGAAAAAACACTTTAAAAAAGTAGCTGAACTAGCAACACTGTAGAAGCCTGAAAGCTATGATCCAATGTTCAGCATGAACAGAGAGCAGTGGTATTTCAATTTATTCTCTCAGTTTCCTCGACTAGATAGGATGGGCCCAATCATACAAAACAAATCATTTCGACATTGAAAAGATGGAAGGCAAACTCTTTAAGTTTCTTATAGCCTGCATCTGTAACAAAAAGAAGTATGGGATGTGCAGCTTGTTTTGTGCAATGATAATAAACATGATAGTATTCTCTTTTCTTTTCAGATTATACTTTGTTTCGTTAGTGATCACTTAACTCGCAAGCACTCATAGGATTAAAAAACTGTTGTTTTCAAGCACAAACATTACTTTCTCAATTGTTGTGGAAAAAAATGAGAGACTTGAGAATTTTTAAAACAAACTTTAGAATTATTGCTTAATCACCTGAGCTCCTGATTTCTTAGCGACGTCCAGGATTTTGTCTTGTCTCAGATAACTCTCTGAGGCTGCAGCAGGACCAATATAGTAGGCTTCATCTGCCTGTGGAAAAAAAATTTCAGGGAAAATGTTCTTAGATTTCTATGCCCTTTTATTCTACTTGAGGGGACTTTGCTTTTACTCACATTAAAATAATTTAGGTCTTATTTACTTACTACAGTAATCAAGAACACAAAACGGTCAGCTCTGCTAGAACTGTTCATGTTAGAAAGAAAAAAGCTTGGTTGTATTCTATGTTTGTCTATCTCATTGTCAATGCAAAGGGAAAGATGCCTTAGATCTTTTTAAGTCTGCTATTTAATTAATTTCAAAATAGGATTCCGGGTTATAAAAAGTGAAAGCTAATTTATTTCAGATTCTTTCCTTGGCATAGAGACATATATCCTTACTTTAAGAGAGTAATAAAAAAAAAATTACTGGCTCATCACAAAGCCTTACCGTGGCCACATGCAGTGAGTGTCTATCTGCTTCACTGTAGACTGCCACACTTCTGATTCCAAGCCGTCGAGCTGTTCGCATCACTCTGCAGGCTATCTCTCCACGGTTGGCAATCAGGACCTTGTCTATTGGCTTGGCCGATGCAGATGCTGGGAGATATAAATAAAGTGAAGGTTTACCATGCTGGAGAGACCACTGATAAACTATAAAGGTGATAACAACAGCTTCAGCAGTATATACAGTAAATTAAAGCATTAAGATATATATATATATATATATATATATAAATATAATCATTTAAATCATTTTCAATCATTTTAATCTTTTTCCTTTCATTATTAAAAATTAAAAGAAGCATTAGAGCTACTGCATATGTATTTGAAAGCAGAAGTTAGAAAATCAATCTGTGGTAACTATGCAATAAATAAGTGTATCTATAAATTAATATACATAAACATTTATAAAAAAAAAATATAACCTCTAGACATGGGTAAATAATAATTCCATAAAATTTATGGTACCAGAAATAAATAACATAGCTTAATATCCTTTGATTACAATGCAGACCTTACCATTTGAAGTCCATCTTGTCCAATGTAATGCAATTGGTCTGAAAAAAAAACAAACATAAATTTAATATTAAAATATTCTTTAATATGTTAATTGATGCATTTTTCTTTTCTTGTAAAAGAAAACAGATGATACATGTTTACTCAAAAGTGTATTACTTTTTCTGGATATTTTAAAATATTAAACTTTAAAACAGTATAAAAATCTTAATCATTTAAAATTATTGCTTGTTTTTATTCACCACATGAATCATTATTCAAGCTTAAGAAATGCCTTTTGAATGGTTGACAATTAAAAAAAAAATGTGTGAATTTAAAATTCTCACCTCAAGAAACTCCTCAAAATGTTTGGGAGGGATGAATGGTGGGTAAATAGTTTAGACATTCTTTCTGAAAATCATAAAAAAAAAATGTTAACTTGTTGTAAATGTTCATGTTCTAGATGCCACACGATGATTCTTTTTGAAGATCAAACAAATGAGGCTGCTTTTCTAATCTACTTCTCAATGGCATAGACCAGAGGAAAATATCCAAAACAATTTTTTTTTCTCATTTATCTCTCTACATTTTTCTCCTTCTCCCAAAGATAATTGACACTGTATATATGTGTTTTTATTGACAATTTATAAAATATTTTGCAAGCAATTTACTAAATTGCAACTTAATCAGTTCTATAAGATCACAATAGACGCATGTTGCTGGAAGATGCAGAGATGGCAAGCAGGGAAAGGGAAGGTTCAAGGCATGGAGTAAAAGCTCAAGTCCTTTCTATCAACAGCAGGTCTTTGCATATAATTAGCACCGGGAAGGACAAATCATTCTGATTTTATGATACTTATTTTCAATCATCAACAGGACAGTCTCTCATCTAACCTCTGAGATGTTTCCCTGCTATGATCCATTAGCCTTGCCAGAGTGCATAAAGTTAAGGGCAAAATCTGAACTAGGCTGCATAAAGAGGAGACCCAGGACTTGACTTTGGATATGTGAAAAGGATGGACATTGATGATTGACACTTGCCTGCTCTATTAATTCAGGGGCAGTAAATAAAGGCAACAAGACAGTTGTCACCCACTCCAAGGTTGTCATCTTCGTGACATGATACCAGGCTCTAAAAAAAAAGGATCAGAGAGAGAGAGAGAGAGAGAGAGAGAGAGAGAGAGAGAGAGAGAGAGAGAGAGAGAGAGAGAGAGGGAGGGAGAAAGAAAATGAGAAAGAGAGAAAGAGGGAGAGAAAGAGAGTTCCCATTGTTCTTTCAAGGCCAACTGTACACTGGTCAGAGAAAATTGCATGGATTTCTCAGTAGAGCTTACTGCGGTCCATTTTGACCAGATCAGCAGCAGGCACAGGGAAATTCAAACTTGCTCTATTCTCTCACACTAAACATATTCACCATGAAATATGCTCCAAATAACAAATTCATGGATACCACATTATGTAGAATAAGGCAAAAATATCTTGAATTCCTTAAAAAATATAATTACCATGGCAAAAAAATTAAGCCTTTGAGAAAATATGTTTAGAGGGTTTCTGCAGAAATGTGCTCATTCTGGGGGCTCCAACAATGATGTTGGATATTACTTGTTTGTATTTGTGTTGCCAATCCCATTTGACGCAGACCTTGGGAGGAGGTGGGAACAGGTTGAAGGGCATCAGTCAGCATTCCAGTTTCTTATGTTTGAAGTAAGCTCATCAATCATTGTGATTTATACTTCATATGACAAAGTGATAAAGAATCAACATGCAGCCTCTTTTAAGCCTATGTTTCTGGCTGTTGGTGCCATTTTGGGGAAGGTGTGTGCAATTGCAAGTGTGAGACGGAGCAGGGTGAGAGTTTAGCTTATTTTTTATATTTAAATAGCTCATTTAAGGAGCATGAGAACTTCATTTTTTGCAGCAGAGAGAGCAGTGGGGATGTAATAACATCTTTTTACAGCAAATTTTCACTTCGTTCATTATTGTAAACAGTGGTTAATTGTGATTAAATTTGGAAAGCTTTGAATCTATCAGGTCAATTATTAAAAGATTTATTATTGTTGATCATATGGTCCATTTGGCTCAATCATAATTTTTTTTTAATCCACAGTTGGGGTAGCACAAACATATTTTTAACATCCTTTAAGTTGTTTCAAATCTATTTTCTTCTAAACTCCAATGTTTTTTTTTTATTAAGAGGTGTGTGGTTTGAGTTTAAATTCATGTAATCTTTGCAAATTAATTTAGGCGGATACATCATACAAACAATAAAAGGGCATCAGCAGATGAAAACATGCGATGAAAATCATAATTTTGTTGAATATTCTTTTGAAATATCAAAACATACTGGACTGTAATTTTTTAACCCATTACTTACCATGATCTAAGCCTTATCACTATTAAATATTCACTTTCACTTCCCTTCTCTTAAAACATGATCAATTTTTGTTTTCAATTTAACATATAAAGCTATTGATCCTAACTTAACAAGCTGATATCTATGAGGCAACTTTCTAAATTTTCTCCTCCAGAAAAAAGGAGAAAATTTTTCTCCACTTAATGCACAGGAATCACAAGACTGCGATCTTACAGGAATGTCTACCAGAGATGGAGACAACATTGGCCACCAAAGGTGCCATGTCAGGGTGTTTTAAGAATACTCACACAGAAGATTCTGGACTGCCGTGCCCTCTATTAGGGCAAGTTGCTGGGGCTTCAACTCAATATCAGTCTTAAATATGGTCCAGAAAACTGGATTCAGACTATAAAATACTCTTGAAAATTTATTTTATATTTTGTTGCAATATACCTATTGCTGAATGAATGTTTTAAGACTTTGTAATTTCATCAGCCAGAGGTGAGGAAAGGACTCCTTGCAATCCCATGATTACAGGAACAGGTGGGATATTCATAGCTTCATGAGCAACACACAAATACTCATTTGAGGCTGGCGTTTTAGCTGTGTTGCCCAGACTTTAAAGTATGCAGATCTAGAATTATCTAGCTAGTTTGCAATGAGCTGCTTCAAATAGAGCTTTGTGGTAGATTTAGATCTCTATTTTGTATCTTAATCTAGGGTTTGGAGCTGGACAGATCCTCTTTACACTCACAGACTGAGTTAAAACCTCACATAAAAATATCTTTACATAAAGACTAGATTTTTTAATATTATAATTATATGCTAAAACGAAAGCAACATTGATCCCTTGATTATAAATAGTCTGGCCATAAGTACACTGGACCTGAGAGCTTTTCTCCAAACAATTGATGCTTCTTCTATCCTTTATAAAACAATCTTTCCAGATTAATTTCATATAAACAAGCAGCCTGTTTACATCCTACACACTTTATACCAAAATTTAAAAAAAAAAAAAAATTTAAATCAACAATTGTCAACTTTTAATCTTTACATCACATTTTGAACACACAGCAATGTGTCCACAGATTTAAAATAAAAGCATTCCACCAAAACATTACTTACTTACATGTCTTATTTTGAATTTATTTATAAAAATGCGGATAAGGTATCATATAGTATATACCCAGGAGCTTACATCTGGATTAATCATCGTTTACAAAAGAATGGAATAAAAAAAAATATTCTCAATTTTAAAAGCTTATACATGTATCAATAAAGATACAAATTTGTGACGAGAACAATTGTTGAAAAGGTTCTTAGAACACTAAATTATGAGTCTAAATTATATGAAACCCATAAACACAAACTAAGCAGTGCAAATTTAACCCTCCTTGAAGGACTAAGATTTAAACTAAGTTTACATGTATCCCAACAGCTGTGTTATCATGTATTTTTAAAAGCTAAAGATTTATCATGGAATCAAAAAGAGCAGACTCAGGCATCACCATCTACGACAAAAAGTATCTTAAACAGCAAGCCCATAGGAAAACATAAGACTGAATACAGGTCATTCCATTCTTCTTTCAAAGCCATGACTTCTATTCTAGAGATAAAAAAGGAATCTGGTGTTTGCACTTGAAAGGTAGCAATACTCGCCCTGACACAACAGATGGCAATACTTGAAGTCTAGTAGAAGTACAGCCCTTTTTACGCTCAGGCGATTGTTTGGACATAGCCTTCATCATGATGATATATTTATATGTAGATCTACAAAGTAATTTTTTTTTTAATTCAGAAGACAAAATTTGAAAAAGTAGAATGTAGGTGTGTCTGTATTCAAAAGAATTTAGCGTGATCGTTAGGCTGTCGTTAAGTGGCTAACGCATGCGTTAAATTAACGACGCATACAAAAGACAAATTTTCGCTAACGAAATGTCGTTAGGTTATCGTTAGGGGAGACTTGGTTACCGGAGACTTTTTAAACTAGGCTAACGATCATGTTAACGATAGGTTCAGGCCTACCTTATAATTTTTACGATCGCTTTAATGGTCTTAGCTGACGAACATTTTCCAATCGTTTTGGTACCGGTAACCAAGGAATTGTTTTTCTCTCCCAATATGGTGGCTTTGGGAGCGTTTGCAAGACAGACTTAATGCACTTTTTTTATTCTTTAAATATACTTTGTAATAAATCTAGATCTAGATTTGAAAAGAGTTGAATAAATTCTGATGTCTATTTATTACTCAGCTGCAATTAAAGGAAAATGATCAATTATGAGTGAATCGTTAAATAAACATAAAAAAAAGATGGAAAGGAAAAAAAAATTATAGTCAATACTATGAGTTCAGCTACTGAAGTCTTAGATCTATAAAAGTGATCTGAAATGTAGACTAGCCTAGACTTAGATCTAGATTGAAATTTCGATCTTGTCAAGTGTAGTAACAAAAAAAAAAAAAAAAAGATTGCAAGTTTAATGTTTTGCAAACATGATCTGCAAACACTACAGAATCTAGGAAATTAGAAGTGGTGAATAATGAATAGACTAAACCTACATGTAGTTTAAGTTTAATCGTCGTCACATATACCAGTAAGCCACGAAATAGAATTTTGTTACAAGATGGTATCACTAAACCTAAACAGAGACAGAGAGAGAGAGAGAGAGAGATAGAGAGAGAGAGAGAGAGAGAGAGAGAGAGAGACAGAGACAGAGAGAGAGACAGAGACAGAGAGAGAGACAGAGACAGAGAGAGGGAGAGAGAGAGAGAGAGATGTTAGCTTTATTCATTTATCAAGGCTGAGCAATTGCAATCAAACTCAAACTACTTGAAATAAAGTTGTCGATTCTGTACAGTTGCAGACTTGTGCAGACTATGACTACAGTATTAATTTAATGAAATTCCTAGATTTTCAACATCTCTCTCTCTCTCTGTCTCTCGCTCTCGCTCTCTCTCTCTCTCTCTCTCTCTCTCTCTCTCTCTCTCTCTCTCTCTCTCTCTCTCTCTCTCTCTCTCTCTCTCTCTCTCTCTCTCTCTCTTTGTTTCTCTCTCGTTTTTCTCTCTCTAAATGTATCTATATATAACCAAAGTAAAGAGAAAAGAAAGGGAAGAGAGACAGGAAGACAGAAACAAAGAGAGAGGCAGACAGACAAACTGACTGACGGAAGGCAAGATAGTTACGTTTTCTTTACAAATTCTCATTTTCCAGTAGCAATTAGCATACATGTGACACTGATCTATGTATTGAAAATTGTCTCAAAATTCAACACTGGCATTTTCCTAATTTAAATGGAAGTAGGCATATACATCCATGACTGAAATCATGAAAAGAGAAGTACATGGTTTATTTAGTGATGATTCCACAAACCAGTTTTCAAAATGCATGAGTTTCACAGTTCTTGAGATTATATTCTTTTGATTTTCTCTGTTGAATGTTTATTTTTTAAACCTCATTAACATCATCATTATTGTTATTATTTGCTCTTACTGAAAAAATGTTTACATTTCAGCCCTAATCAGTCCAGCTTCATAGAAAATGAGAATATTATCCTCAAAAACCCATAGCTTCTAAATTCATGCATTATAACAAAAAGTGAGCATAAAGAATTGAATTAAAAATATATATATAAAAGATTCAAAAAATAATTATACTGAGATGTAATCATACATACATGTATATATGGCTCTCTCATACTTTGATAGTGGTAAAATGATTTTTTGAATGAGCTTAATCATCAGTCATTATTGAACGCATGAGATTTTGCCTTAACTTGATTTTAGAATTAGGACATTTTTTTTAAAAAATCGAGCCCAATGGAAGCCATTACTTAAAAAAAATTCATTCTTTATTCACTAGGGTATTTAAGATAATTACTTATTTAGAAAAATAAAACCCAAATCATTTTAGAAAATGAAATCTCTCGAAACAACGTGATTTCAATATTGGACTTTACAAATGGTTCATACAGTCAATCTCTTTTTTCTTGGTGAAATTTAGGTAACCATAATGTTTTATTTACCAAGAAATACAAAAGTATTACTTTTCTTATGAAATGTATCACTTTGTTATGTTATTCAACTTTTTCAATCTGCAGTTTTCAATAAATAAAGATTGGAGATCTTATTGTTTTCCTCTACTACCTTTAACAAATTACAGAGACTGAAAACAGGCAGCTCAAAAAATTTATCAATAAATTTCCTGCAGTAAAAATGAAACTTTTCATCTCCAATATCTCCCAAATTGAAAAGTAATTTACAAGATTTCACCCACTACATGTAGACTATATATGTAATATAAGCAAATATCATTTTGCAGAAGTGCAAAAATCTGTTTTCTTGAATCCTCTAAACTATTAATTATCCTCAACGAGAAAAAAAAAGAAATAAAAATAAGAATAAAAATTATTGAAGACTTAAAATAAGCCAGTTAATTGGAGTGCACCATTTAGAAAAAGTCTTTCTGCTTTCTAGAAAGGACTTCTAAAAGACCATGCTACATAATCATATATGCTGAAGTGAGTAGTGATATTTTAAAAAGGCATTGAATTAAGCATATCACAACTGTGATAGAAACTGAGTATTGCTGAAATTGGACTTGCTGATCTCAAATCATATGTTGATTTTTTTTATTCAGATTATAGTAAACAAATATATATAAAAACTAACAAAAACAGGTAAGAGGTAGAGAAGTCATTTAGTAATGGCTAAAAGTTTCAGTCATTATTGAACTCATGAGATTTTGCCTTAAGCTTTTTTTAGGAATTAGGACATTTTCTTTAATCAAGACCAATGGAAGTCATTATTTAAAAAAAACTTATTTCATTCTTTATTCACTCGGAAGTTTAAGATTATTGTTTATTCAGAACAAAAAAGTCCCCAAATGTTTTTAGAAAATAAAAGCTTTTGGAATAAAGCGCTTTTAATTTACAAATGGTACAGAGAGTACAACCTCTTTTTGTTAGTGAAAATTAGTTAACCATACTGTTTCATTTGCCAAGAAATATTTAGGTATTACTTTTCTTATGGAATGCATCCCTTTGTTATGTTATTCAACTTTTCCAATCAGAAGTTTTCAATAAAATTGTGGGTTTAAAAGAGTGGAGATCTTGTTATAATTGCGCCCTCCACTATCTTTAACAAGTTACAGATGCTGACAATAGGCAGGTCAACAAATTTATCAATAAATTTTCTGCAGTAAAAAGAACTTTTTCATTCCAATTTACCAAATTTAAAAGTAATTAACAAGATTTATCCACTACACAGACTATATGTACTATGTTTTACTTACCATTTTGCAGAAGTGCAAAATCTGTTTTCTGAATTGTTTTAATGATTACCTGTCCTCAATTAAAAAAAATTTACTGAAGTGAGCAGTGATATTTTAAAAAGACATTGAATTAAGCAAATCACAACTGTGATAGAAACTGAATATTGCGGAAAACTGTACATCTTAGAATATACATGTAAGAGATAGAGAAATCATTTAAAATTTGCTAAAAGTTTCAGTTCAAAGACTGCTTATAAATAACTTCTTTCTATCCAGTTTTAAAGATTGTGTTTCATTGTTCCTTCAACTTAACAAGCTGGCCACTAAGCATTTCAAATAATATAATTCTCAACAAAAAGATTTTATAAATCTTTTTAAATACACAGAGATTGAAAATCTGTGAATAATGTTGCACTTTTCGAAAAATTTATCAAGGTTTTTGAAATTGATTTCTCAAAGTATTGGGTATATGGATAGCTAGGAGGAACCGAATGTACAGACCTCTCTGTATAAAAAAATGTATTTATACCTAGGAGCTGTTAAAAAAAGTGTTATGAAATAATTATAGGAGATCCATTGCAAACTCATTTTTATACAGGGTCTGAATCAAAATTCCTTTAAGGAAAACAATAATTTAGGGCTGGTTAACAGTTAGGTTGGGCTTAAGATACACGTATGATTTTAGAATTATTTAACTTCATCAAAATAGAGCTTCAATTTTTTTTTTATGGAAACCAGGCGTAGAATACATGTTTTACACCATTAATTTTTGTAAATGGTTATTAAAAAGAGTACATATTTCAAATGAAATCAATGAGTATGTTATGCCCATCAGACGGTATTTTAATACTTGAATGCTTTCAACTGTGGTTTTCATTCATAATCATTATCTGCCAAGACTGTTTTCTAAATAAACTGGAAAATGAGAGAAACTATAGAAACAGGTTTCAAGAATATATATAAGAAGTGTAAATAAACCAAGGGCATGAGATGTTTATGCTTTAAATTCATCCTAAAGTAAGGTGCATTAAGAGAAAGTATTGCTACAAGTCCAATTCTTAATTATTTTTTTTCTTTACACTTTTATAAGTAATATATAACCATTTTCAGTAGGAGTACTACAATTGGACATTAATGAAGGGTCTTTCCCAGCTAAATCTTGAGAAAAAAAACTTGAGTGCATGGCCTAAGTAGAAGGATTGAAACATTTTACCTTATAAGAAATTGAACAAATAACTTAGTCTCCAGTAGATCTTTTCTGGTTATTTTGACTCAGTCAAAGAGTAAACTATGCAAGGGCCTCTGACTTTACTCCATACATTCAATACATTATGATCTAGATCTAGATACATACGCAGGGTAGTTTTAAGACCTAGATGTAGATGTAGGTATAACCCTCAGATAAATCAGATGAGAGATAATATGCTAGGAATTTAGATGACAGAAATTTCCTCTTGGATTCGATTCAGACCAGCAATCATTGTCCCATAACATCTTACAATGCATTGGTTTGAGTTACCAAAATGTAGATTAACTATAGGCGTTGTTATGCTTGTAGCTCTAAATAAGCTTAGATCTAAATCTAGCTCTAGATCAGATTCCATGAAGGACACTATGATAGCAAAGTAAAGCAAAGACTATTAATTATTTTTGAAACAACAGTTTCATCCTTGGGTTGCAGCTAGAACAAAAAACCATTAATCTACCTAATATTCTAAACAGTTCTTTCTATTACATTAAATATAGTTGTCAAGCCCGACATGAAATGTGCAATACAAGACCTTAACTTCCGCGTGAAAACTGACAATTTTTAAAAAGATGCCAACCAAAAGTGTTTATAACAATTATCCTGATATTATTTTTAACGCTATCGTTAGAAATGTTTAATGCCATGAGCATCATGTCATTAAAATTTTTGAATACGTCGTTATTAACGATACGTTATAAAGACAGGTTGCTAATTTTACGTGTGCGTACAACTCCAAAATCTTTGAATACGGCC
>JAWDGP010001712.1:25000-30569 GCA_033675545.1 Elysia crispata | reverse complement strand
AACTTTTTCATTTCATTCTGTATATTTAAAGCTAACATCATCTCAGAAAAAAAAGGTTACAAGACGTTGCCAAAGATAAATTAATCTGATCCAAATGTATTTCTGAACCTTTCAAACCTATGAAGGCCCAAAAATATTGATAGTACTTAATTAAGCTTTTGGATGGCAACGCATTAAACATATTTACATTTAAATTAATATTTTCTTCCCTACAAACACGTGATAAAATAAAATGATTCAACGCGACCAATTAAATGCTCACTAGTATTCTAAATTAATCCTAGCTCCAATATTAATACATTCAAAGAGCTTATACTGGAAATTGTTAATTAAATTGAAAATTTAATTTCATCCAGTTGCTAAACTCTTCTAAGTAAAAAAGGCAGATCATTAAAGGATCTTGGTGAAAGACGTAATATTCCTCAATTTTTCTTTTTCATTCATGAAAAGCAAATAATTTTTATGGAAAGACAGAAGATCGACATTGCATCAGAGATTACATAGACAAATGCTTTTCATTGTCTGATTTATCTCTCTTTCTTTCTTTTCCTCCTCATGCGGTAATTTGAAAACTAAAAGTGTTTAGCGAAAAATAAGAAGCAAAACAGGTATGTTATCTTCATCAACATTATTGCTTCGTAACACAATTATCATGATGCACAATGGTTCATTATACTAGTAATTCGTTATATTATATCAAAAGAACAGTACAATATGCGCTGCATTTATATGCACTTATATAATTTAGCACAGAATATATACCTAGAATCAATTGGAGAAATGCAAAGAATCCATAATAAAAATAAATTGCTACAATTGTTTGAGTGCAGAGCCTTGTGATACTAATAAGTATACTTAACATTTATATGTAAGAACTAACATGTCAGTTTCATAATATACAAAAATTGAGTCTTTAGTTTTTAACCTTACAAAATAAAAAAAAGAATCTATATACATGACATTTTCATCACATATAATAAGTTGTCTGTGTTAAGGTAATATGTAAGGAAAATAATTCCTCCACACTGACTGTTCTTACAAATCATAAGCACTCACCTCAAAAGCGGAAAAAAAACATATCCATACATCCCCTTCACTTCAAGTACAAAGCTTTTTATAGATTAAACAAGCTTGCATCAAGTAAGGCAGGGTTAAATGATGAGGCCCCTTCTTTACCTGCCATCAAAGTTGTGCGTCTTAAGCCATACACGCTGTCCATCTGTACAAGATGATCAAATCAGCAGCCTTTAAACTAAAAAATGTTTGTATGATGCTGCTTTAGATTTAACCCTAACACTCAAGCTTTTTTTTTTGTTTCTTTGGGGCTTTTCATAGTTTCGAAGAGTGTAAACCATTTTGCAATGCATTTTTGATGAAAGTAAAAGATGTAAGACTTGACATTTTTCTTTCTCAATTTCAAAGATTGATACACAATTATTATTATTTTTTGTGGGGAAAGAGGGGCGGCGGTTTTGGAGAATGTTAAGTCCTCTATTCTTTATAGTTTTAACCTGACAGCTCAAAATTCGTCTGTGTGTTGCTGCCAATCCAACACTTGGTAGTCAGAACTGTCGTAGAAGATAACACAATTCCCTTCAATGAGTATGCCAGAGATATTTATACTCTTTTCTCATTTATCAATAGAAATAAATAAATATTATTTGTGGTTATTCAATTTCTGGCTGCTTGTAAGCCTATCTATGTCAATAGTATACTTAAACTTTTTTTTTCACCTAGTTTTCGTGTATATATAAGTTTATGTTTTTAAGGATCTCTTAACATAGAAACGGCAATTTTTGTGTAGATCTAGATAGGATGGACAGATTTTTAAGTAGACAATGAAGGAGAATCATACATAATTATGACCTCAGGATATCTGACACAGATAGTGCCAGTCTCGGGTAACAAGGATCCTGATGCTGACAACTGAATTTTAAACCCAGTGGCCAGTTATTCAAGATTTTTCCTGGAGCGTTGAACAAAGGTAGAACGACTAAAAAGTTTTTTTTTATATATATATATATATATATATATATATATATACAGCTTCTACGATTCTTTAACCCGTCATTGGGAGGTAAATTTACTGCAATAACATGACCAAAATGCTTGCCAAATTTAAGGATTTATATTTGGCTGCTTGATCTGCAGTCGTGAAGCTAATATATTGCAACAGCATTGCCATAATGTTTTTATAGAGATAGTAAAAGTCATACCGCATTTGGAACAGCCCTTCTTTCTGTAAAGAAAACATGGATAAATTTCAATGGTTAGATATAGGTTCCAGCCAACTTAACACTTGATGAAAAGTGCATTCTGTGTCTATATTGTCTCTGATGACAACACAAAAACAGATGCCACAAAAGAGTATAGGTTTCCAGGTGTCTCAACAGCTTTCAGTATCTGAACCAGCATCAGTTTGTAGGTCTTGGATCGACCATTATGACTGTGATACTTAGTAGCATCTTTCAAAGAGGTCTGTTCTTCAAAGTTAACTTGTTCATTGTAATACATTGAGATGAGACTGCTCTCTAAATGCTTTCTGGGCCTCCTTAAATAAAGGTTAAGTCGCTTGGGTGCTTAGGGTTATAGTGATCTATTTTGTTTTAACTTTAAATCTAGAAAAGATAGAATTATGCTCAGAATACACTTTTTGTTCAGCCCACTACAAACTGATGCTTGTTCAGATACTGAAAGCTGTTGAGAAACCTGGAAACCTATACTCTTTTGTGGCATCTGTTTTTTTTTGGGCCTTCATAGGTTTGAAAGGTTCAGAAACACATTTGGATCAGATTAATTTGTCTTTGGCAACGTCTTGTAACCTTTTTTTTCTGAGATGATGTTAGCTTTAAATATACAGAATGAAATGAACTCTCATATAAACGCACAATATACCACAGCGCATATTTGTAAAAGCCTGCTGAACTATTACAGAGGCACGAGCAGTTTGAATTAGAGCATAGATATGGTAGCTTTCTATCAGTCAAAAACATCTGATTCCATAGAGTTGACACAGATGCAGATCTTTAAAAAGTGATATCCCTCAAATTTTTGACATGGCAAACAAAAATCCGTATATAGCAGGGAAGACTTTCCTTGAAATCTAGATGGCTTGCCCATATGTCCGAGGTAAACTAAATAGTGAGGAGGGACAGTGCCATTGAGCGGGCAGTATTAACTGCTTGTAGAGAAATATAGGAAACAATAGAGTCAGCGCTGAGACTGGGGAAGAAATATTTGTACAGATGGAGCTTAAAACTATCACTCCCGGCCCCACATCCTAAAGAAAACATAAAGATACCAGTCCAGCACATATGTGTGTTTAAGTTGTCAGATTTAGACCTCCTCTCACAAATCTGTTGCGATGGATTATTCTCTAGGCTAGCTTAAAACAGTGCCTAGTGTAAGTTTGTCTGTATGATTTGCTCAAGTCAGATTCAATATTTTGTTTGTCCATAAAAGCTTGTATAAGTCCAGTGTTGTAAGCATACTGAACAATATGATGAAAACCAATTATGTATTTTCTTATTAATCTCAGTAAATAAATTAACAGTGTTATTTATACTCACAATGATTATCTTATTTATATGCACAGATTTGTCAGTTTTCTTACATCACATTATGTTGACTTTTTTAAGATTAAAAATAAGCATCTACATCAGTACAATTTACTTGAAAAGGTACTGGGTTATCCTAGACATTTGAAGGTACATAGAGAGATAAATAGAGAAGAATATTTCGAAAATTGCCATTTTGTACAATATATCTAAAATAGTCATCGAAAACATTTTCCCTCAAGAATAAAAAAAATATCAATTTAGTAATCATACCTTCTATATAAATATATATATATATATATATATATATATATATATATATATATATATAAAACTCTAATTAAGCAACTTTAAGGATATTTTAATCCTATTTAAGCCGGATGAAGCATTTTGTAAGACTAAACTATGAGAAAAAATTATTGCTGAACCTTCGTAACCGTCACCTAGATCAATACGAGAGCCTGTCTAAAAATATCAGTTTACATGTTTATTTATCTCACATTCAGTCAAAATGCATCAAATATAGTAAATAACACATTTTTAAGACGTTGAGATTTAAAACAATTTCTTTCTGTGAACTTCAAGAGGGCGATATTTTCATGATTTTGTGAAAAGTCTAGATTTTTAGCTCTTTGGAACACAAGCCTGGTAACAGTGACACATTTAAAGGTATTGTTTTGATCAATTTATTTCTCTGAACTTGAACATCCAAATTTTAATGAAATTCTCAGAATTCTCTGTAGAGAAAAAAACAAAAAGCAATTTTTTTTTATTTTCACATGCAGTTTTTCCAAGATTAGAATTACCCAACACCTGTATCAGAAAGGTGAACTCTGATTTTTTCCCTGTATTAAAGTTACCAAATGTTTGTTTTTGTGCCATTCATTTTTCTCCTCTCAAAATAATCAATCAAAGAGTTGTTGAATGAAATTCCATTTTTCTTGGTGTAGCTTTGAAATGTTAAGGATTTTTATCTTTCACACGAGGTTAATTGTAATCTTTAAGAAATGGTCTTTTTAGTTTCATTAGTGGTACATGACAAAAAAACAGAAAAGTGCTTTTATTTTTTATTTCCAAAACCAAGCAATGAGTAACTTTTAAGTTTAATTTTTTTAATTCATATTCACGATTCTTTGTCCTAATTTTTAGAAACAGAAATAAGCACGAGATCAGATTTTTTCCTAGAGCAAGCAGCATCACTCATAGATCCAAGACAAAGAATCATATACCCGATATTTGCTTCAATTTAAGTTTTAAATCAATTTTGCTATTTGAAATACCTTTTTTTTGTAATTTTATAATATCCTTATTTCAAATAAATCGGGTTGAATTAGTTTCACCTCAGTGGATTACACTGTATGTGCAGACATTTTTAAATATTTTACAAACCCACACACAGAAAACTATCAATTATTTACAACACAGAGAATCCAATATACATTGGATGTACATGAAGTTTTATTTGTCAAAAAATATTCACGGAATAAACACATACCTTTAAAGAGAAAATTGACAAGGCGTGTCTAAAAAACTTTTTCTTATAAACTGTACAATAAAAGACGCCACTATATTTATAGACAGGTGGCATTCTTAAGTTCAGAATTTTATAGTTTTGAAATATAAGAAATTTCTCAAACATTTCATAACGAATTCTTACATGTTGTGTTTCATTTAGGTGGGGCATGAAGGTTAAAAAGTTTGATGATAGCATTCAAAATAAAAAAAGATCCCAAAAATCTTCACCCCTGTACATTCTGTCATATTATTCTTGATCTCCATCAACAAGTTCTGTCTCCAGATGATTGATCATTATAATTTATGATTTCTTTGGTCGTCTTTTTTAGCGCGCTTAGCTCAGGGGCAAAACATTTCGTGTGAGTAAACTTCATAGCTCTAGTTTACAACCAAATTTTACACGGCTTTGATAATTCATTATATTGCAAATCTGTCAGTTGTTGTTTTGGTTTGCGTTTTGCTTTTTTTTCAGCCTTTTATTTGAGAAGATGAAAAAA
>JAWDGP010001712.1:0-20000 GCA_033675545.1 Elysia crispata | reverse complement strand
AAAAAACACAAAAACTAAAAATAGAGTGTCAATATGGTTTAAACCTTTTACGTTTAATCTTGCATCTTAAAAGATTTAAAAATATATGTCTTTAAAAAATGAGTGTGAAATGAACGAAAGAAGTTTCGCGGTTATGAATCACTGTTCTTTATTGGCTTTAACTGAATTAAGCAATTAAACAGTAAGGAAAGTAATGACGGGTCTGCCTAAAACATAGACAACGCTTCAAACTTTACTTTGCAAACTGCCTTAAAGGTGAAAAAAGTAGAAACGAAATTCACGAACCAAAGCTTAACACGAAGGGCTTTAGAGGTCACCGAGAAAATAAAAGTTGAGATGCTGGTGCTTTAAACATAATTATGGCTGTATTAATCTAGAGAAAATTCATAAAATTTTTAAAGACAAATAAATTTTACTTAAAGGCAGAGTTTGATTGACTCTTATGACCTAGGTCAATAGAGGATTGTGAGTCATTGAAAGAATCATGAAAAAAAAAAAAAGTCATAAAAACTGATTCGGCGGTAAGGTTGGTTTGACCTCGTTATTCACCTGTCATTATTTTTAAATTTATATTTTAATAAAAAGCGTTAAGTCAAGATGCATTCCATCTACATAATTTTAATCTCATTGGAATATGTGTTAGGGAATCAGGAGACGTTTAGAAAGATCACTGAGATTTTCAGATCCCTTGTGTGAAATGTAGTGACGTTTTTCAAGCTGACCTTTTTTTTATAAAATTATAGAATACATTGACCGCAGAGCTTGGTTTTAGGAGATTGAGACAACAGCGAAACAAAAAATGATGCAGATAATCACAATGTATGCATGGTCTCCCAGAATATGGAAGTGATGACACTGTCTGCATTTTGCCGAACTACCATGGGATGCTGGTTATTTTTCCTCTTCGTAAAATTTACGTTACATTCTCAATACATGTTGTTGTTGTTTTTGTTGTTGCTGTTGTTATTGTCCTTATCATCCGGCTGTTGAGGACCATTCTGAGATCGACTTGACTCGCTTCTCCAATACACACCACCCTTGGCTAGCTTGCTGTTCGTGTAGAATCTTTCATGTCGTCGTACCACTGACGTCTGGGTCTGTCCCGTCCTCTTGTACCATCCATTCTACGTGTGAGGACTGTTTTCTGCAGGCTGGCATGTCTTGCAATGTGGTAAAAATATGACAACGTGTGTTCTTATTTGAGAAAGCAGTCTTCCCAAAACTTCCTCGTTTGTCACTCCATCTTTGTAGCTAACTCTTGCCAAGCGCTTGAATATCGACATGTATATACATCAGATATTCTGGATCCCCTCGTGAAAAAGATTTTATTTGAACACGTTGAATTTTTCGATAGTGATTCTTGCAAATATTTCGATATATTTTGGAATGTTTTCCACTGAAAAGGAACAGATTTTGATGTCTCTAGTTGTAGTGAATCGAGAATTGCGAATGCGGTACTGCTACTGCTAGTTTAAAACTTTCTGTCATCAAGAATGCACAGTTCAGGAATTCACGTCACCTAGGATCGGTTGTTAGTATACCCTGGTAGTATTTCTGATCCTATTGTCACTAGTTGGCTAGCAAAGAGAACAGTGTAAAACAGATATCTGCAATTTTCCAGTCCGTTCTTTTTAAAGATACATGATTATACATGTACCTCTAAAAGCTCATTTTAGAATGATGCATATGATTTTAGCAATCAAAAGTATCTAGAGGCGCGTTTTTTTGGTTTGTTTTGGTTTTTTTGTTGGTTTTTTTTTGGTGTTGTTGTTTTTTTTTTTGTTTTTTTTTTTGCGAGAATTAACATTTTGAAATGAAGGTTTGTTTCAAATGCTTTGAACTGCCATTTCCAGATCACTAGGATTAAAAACATGCATTCAGACTATTATGACAAAGCATATCGGGCATAGGACGTTCACGAGTCAGCTTTCTTTGATTGCCCATAAGCAAGACACCCGGTGATTTACTTTTATTGGATGCAGTGTTTGTAACAAAGTTATAAAAATCATTCTTCGATTAAATAGTCTCATTTCATTATTATCGAACGGATCCTTACTGAGAATTTTCTGTCAGGTGAAACGAAAACTTTATGGATCCATACATGAAAGATCCAAGGGTCCGATTTAATCACTAAAATTGTTGAAATTTTTGTTTTAATCACTTAATAAACGCATTTGTTTCTTCAGACTTGAGTTGTTTCTGAGGAAAAATACTTTGGAATATCACAACTGACATAACAGATATAATACAATAATATGGGATTTTTAGTTATAATGCGCTAATTTAAGGTGTTATTGGGTGACAGAAACGCTGTAAATGCTTGAATTGTCGTATTCAATTCCTTGACTTACACTACAGCTGCCCTGGCACATTCTTTCGGACTACAGTAACTTAAAGGAGCATAGATTATAAGATTTTAAAATCATAATCGCGTCAAAACCTTCATTCTGGTTAATTCCTGTTTATTATGTTGTCCACACACACACGCACAATCACACCTCTTCCCTCTTTTCTTCTTGATTTAAATATATATTTTTTTTATTTTTAAACATTTTTAATGTACCTGAGAATATACTAAATTAAAAATCCCTGTCTTTATTTTCTCTACATTCAACGAGATTTTAATGACCAGAATTGAGACCTGTAATCACTAAGTCTTAAGCAAACGTTAGATGGGTGAATCAATGCGGGCTAGCAAGATTTTACTGTTCTCCAACGTTGAACATGTTTAGTATTTTAGATTTATTTACTATTTGACATGAAAGGTTAAAAAGAACTTTGCTTTTTTTTTAATGGGTTTAGACGAATATGATGTAAAACATAATACAAGCTGTCATCCAGCACCCAACTATCGAACGCCACGTAATGCCAAAGTGTCGCATGCCACGCAATGCTGCGTTGGAATGCCACCGAATGGAAAGTCTGGCATGTACAGTATAAAGAACAACTGTTTTGGTGACTCTAGCGTTGGACAAAGAACAACGCATGAAGTGATCGATCCACTTGAGATCGGAGATCAGCCTGGTAAGTTCTTTGGTTGTAGATCTCACATTTCACGACATCTTTCATTGCTTACTACAACCTCACAGGGATTAATCAAAAAGAAATGTTGTTAAACTGAGGGGAAAATACAACATGACGTCACGAGTCTTTTCAACTGGTTATTAATGCGTTTTAGAAAATAACGCGCTTAATGATAAGATTGGAATTCATTTCAACATTGTGATTAAACTTTTGTTATAAAAGTGGGATCTGTAAACCTGATAGCTGTTGAGATTAAAACCATAGCAGATGAAAATTATATTGCTTTATAATTGATTTGATACTTTTCTTTGTCACAACTTAGTTTTGCCCTTATTTAATTGACTTAGCATTGTTTACTATCATGTTTATACTTTGTGTCTGCAATATTTTAAGTCTTTCACTAGAACGCTAACTGGATCAATCCTGTGTTGATGATACAAGCGTTGAGTCAGAAGCATACAGAGCTTGGGCCTGACAGACGCTAGGTAGCCCTGGCTCACAATTAGTTTTTAGTTTTGTTTTATATTACTGTCAAGAGCCATGTCCTCTCGAATACCAATGTCGAATTTGCGTTTAGAGAGACCCTCTTACACTTGTGTGTGAACCTAACATTTTGGTTTTCATCATCGATTTTTGTACGTGACCATGGAGCATTTTCCTTTCAAACTCGATAGGCATCCATACTTCAGACATGGCCAGGTTATCTTAGTTTTTTGTGCACAGATTGTTAAACTTGCCTGAACTATCTCTTCCAAATTCGTGAAATGGTCGCGTCATGTTTTGCCAAAGATCGTGTTCCGGTGACATGTGAGATTTAATATTCAACAGTTTTTACGGCTGTCTCTACAAGGTCCAGAGTTTGGACTCAGACATACAACAGGGATCTTGATCTTTGTACATGAAGTGATTTCTAATTTCTCTTCCTTGCTGCCTTTTTAGTGAATTGCTCAAAGGATTTAGCCGTTTTCCCTATCAAATTTAAATAGATAGATAAAAATGGTTGTGTTTGAGACAAATGATTTCCGAAATTCGTAAAGTTGTGGTAAATAGACATCTAAATACCTGGATGTGCTTTGGGCAGGATTTAGGAAAATAAGTCGACTTTCTGTGCATTGGTCAAGATTTCCATCAACGTCAGAGATCACGGCGATTGAATAAGAAGTTGAAACAAGATGTTGAAATAAGAAAATAAAAAAGGCGTTGAAATAAGAAGTTGAAATAAGGAGCTGAAATAAGAAGCTGAAATGAAAAGTTAAAATACGAAGTTGAAAAAGGAAATTGAAATAAGAATTTGAAATAAGATGTTAAAACAAGAAGTTATAATAAGAAAATGAAATAAGAAGTTGAAATAAGAAAATGACATAAAGCGTTGAAAAAAATAAAGTAAAAAAAGAAATTGAAATAAGAAATTGCAGAAAAAACCGAAATAAGAAAATAAATTAAGAAGTTAAAATAAGAAAATGAAATAAAGCGTTGCAAAAAGAAATTGAGAAAAAAAATTTTAAAAGAAGTTGAAATAAGAAGTTGAAAACAAAAACCAATGAATACTGCGCATGAGATAAGTTTATTGAAGTGAACGTACACTGTTGCGAATTAGACAAGGTGCCTAAAACCATCTACATAGCCGCGATTTAGACAAGGTGTCCAAAATAAAACTACATAGCCGCGAATTAGACAGGATGCCCAATAAAAATTACATAGACGTGAATTCGAAGAGCTGCCCAAAAACATGTACATAGCCGCATAATAGACAAGGTGTCCAAAAACATCTACATAGCCACGAATCAGACAAGGTGCCCAAAACAATCTACATAGCTGCAAATTAGACAAGATGCCCAAAAACATCTACATAGCCGTGATTTAGACAAGGTGCCTAAAAACATCCAGATAGCTGCGAAATAGACAAGGTGCCCAAAAACAACCACATAGCTGCGAAAGACAAGCTGCCCTAAAACATCTACATACCCGAGAATTAGACCAGATGCCCAAAACCGTCTACAAAGTCACGAAGTAGACAAGGTCCAGGAAAACATCTACATAACCGCGAATTAGACAAGGTGCCAAAAACATCTTCAACGCCGCGAATTAGACAAAGTGCCTAAAAATATCTACTTAGCCGCGAAGTAGACAGGTGCCCAATAACATCCACATAGCCGCGAATTAGGAAAGGTGCCCAAAAAGATCAATATATCCTCGAATTAGACAAGAAGCCCAAAATATCTACATAGCAACGAATTAGACAAGATGTTTAAAAAAAACATCTACATAGCCCCAAATTAGACAAGGTGCCCAAAAACATCTTCATAGCCGCGACTTCAACAATTTGTTCAATAACATCTACAAAGCTGTAAATTAGACAAGTTGTCCAAAAAACATTTACATAGCCGCGAATTAGACAAGGTGCGCTTAAACATCTACATAACCGCGAATTAGACAAGGTGCCAAAAACATCTAGATAGAGCCGAGTTAGACAAGGTGCCCAAAATTATTTACAAAGCCGCGAATTAAACAAGGTGCCAAAAAACATTTACATAGCCACGAGTTAGACAAGGTGGCGAAAAACATCTACATAGCCGCAAATTAGACAAGTTGTTCAAAAACATCTATATAGCCGCGAATTAGCCAAGGTACCTAAAAACATCTTCATAGCCGGAAATTAGACAAGGTGCCCAAAACCATCTACATAGCCACGAATTAGACAAGGTGCCCAAAAAAATCTAAATAGCCGCAACTTAAGCAAGGTGTTCAATAACATCTATATAGCTGCAAATTAGACAAGTTCTCCAAAAACATCTATATAGCCGCAAATTAGACAAGGTGCCCAAAAACCTCTTCATAGCCGCAAATTAGACAAGGTGCGCTAAACATATACATAGCCGCGAATTAGTTAAGGTGCCTAAAAACATCTTCATAGCCGCGAGTTACACAAGGCTCCCCAAATTATTTATATACCCGCGAAAAATACAAGGTGCCAAAAAACATCTCAATAGCCGCGACTTAATCAAGGTGTTCAAATACATCTACATATCTGCAAATTAGACAATGTGCCAAAAAAGATCTACATAGCCGCGATTGAAACAAGGTGTCGAAAAACATCTACATAGCCGCGAATTAGACAAGGTACCAAAAAACATCTACATAGCCGCGAATTAGACAAGGTGCCTAAAAACATCTACATAGCCCCGAATTAGACAAGGTGCCCAAAAACAACTCCATAGCCGCGAATTAAACAAAGTGTCCAAAAACAACTATATAGCCGCGAATTAGACGAGGTGCCAAAAACATCTACATAGCTGCAAATTTGACAACATGCCCAAAAACGTCTCCATAGCCGCGAATTAGACAAGGTGCTAAAAACATCTATATCGCCGCGAATTAGACCAGGTGCCGAAAAACGTCTAAATAGCCCCGAAGTAGACAAGGTGTAGTTTTTACCTGGTTCCGTAGATGGTTGGTATCTTCCATTTCTTGTTGTGTATTGTTCTCTTTGTCTGATAATGCCTGAAACTTATTTCTAATTTGTATTGTGAATGATCTTTCAACATCAGGATCTTTTAGTTTGTTGACATCTAACCTTCTATGATCTGCATGCCTTTGATCTGTTCTTCTGAGTTTAAGCCGTATGTTGGCTATTACAAGCAGGTGGTCGCTACTGACATCTGCCCCTCTCTTCACTCGGACATCCAACAAGGAACCTCTCCAAATGCCGTTAATTGCTATGTGATCAATTTGGTTTTTATCCCGTCTGTTGGGGGAGTACCACGTGAGTCTATGAATTGCTGGATGGTTGAAGAGCGTTCCTCCGATTACTAAATCATTACTGGCGCAAAACTCTACCAGCCTTTCCCCATTGTTATTAATGTTTCCACATCCGAATTTTCCCATAGTTCTTTCAGCCCCATTGTTATCATCTCCTACTTTTGCATTAAGGTCTCCCATCAGGGTAATAACGTCGTGACGTGGGATTTCGTTAAGTTCTGCCTGTAGCTGTTCATAGAAAAGGTCTTTGTCTTCCTCTTCGTGATCATTTGTTGGAGCATAGCATTGTAGTATACTTAAGTTGTTATGTCTACCTCTGAGTCTGATTCTGATGAGTCTACTGTTAACTGGTTTCCATTCCATTAATGATTTCTCTAGGCCTTTCTTAAGAACAATTGCAACACCTTAAGTATGTATGTTATCATCTCTCCCTGAGTGTAGAACTGTTTCTCCTGTGTTTCTTCTTAGTCTACCAGTCCCTGTCCATCTGCTCTCACTAACACCTAAAATATGCAAGTTATATCTGTTCATTTCTGATATTACCTGGGCAAGTTTACCTGTTTCAAACATTGTCCTCACATTCCAGAATCCTATCCTGGTCTTAGTTTTTGCATTCAAGACTTCCTTTGTCTTGCCAGTGACTTCCTTTCCGCTTTCACCACTGCCATTCATACAAGCGCCCTGAGGGCCCTCAGAAAGCCTCTTCCGCTGTTTCTGTAACAATAGCATTTTTACAAAATAGAGTTGTTAGCCCTATGCTAAACCTACAAGTAGGGGGAGGAGGTGGATCGTATCTAGTCTGGCCTCTATCCTTTGACCTGTCCGGCTTGGGTGGCCCTACCAGGAGCACGAGGCTCTCGCCGGCATAGCTCTCAGGGTTAACAAGGCACGCAAGCTCGCTCACCTCGTCAAGGTAACGATCCGTGAGGAGCACGAATTAGACAAGATGTTTAAAAAACATCTACATAGCCCCGAATTAGACAAGGTGCCCAAAAAATCTTCATAGCCGCGACTTCAACAAGGTGTTCAAAAACATCTACATAGCTGTAAATTAGACAACTTGTCCAAAATTATCTACTTAGCCGCGAATAAGACCAGCTGCCAAAAAAGATCTACATAGCCGCGAGTTAGACAAGGTGCGCTTAAACATCTACATAGCCGCGAATTAGACAAGGTGCCCAAAAACATCTACATAGCCGCGATTTAGACATCGTGCCAAAAAACATCTACATGGCCGCGAATTAGACAAGGTACCAAAAACAACTTCAACGCCGCGAATTAGACAAAGAGCCTAAAAACATCTGCTTAGCCGCGAATTAGACAAAGTGCCCAATAACATCAACATAGCCGCGAATTGGACAAAGTGCCCAAAAACATCTAGATACCCCCGAATTAGACAAGGTGCCCAAAAACATCTACATAGCCGTGAATTAGACAAGGTGCCAAAAACATCTTCAACGACGCGAATTCGACCAAGTGCCTAAAAACATTTAATTAAACAAGGTGCCCATAAACAGCCACATAGCCAGGAATTAGAAAAGGTGCCAAAAAAGATCAACATAGCCCCGAATTAGACAAGATGCCCAAAAACAACTCCATACCCGCGAATTAGATAAGGTGCCAAAATAACATGTACATAGCCGCGAATAAGACCAGCTGCCAAAAAAGATCTACATAGCCGCGAGTTAGACAAGGTGCCAAAAATATGTACATTGCCGCGAGTTATACAAGGTGCCCAAAATTATCTACATAGCCGCGAATAAGACCAGCTGCCAAAAAAGATCTACATAGCCGCGAGTTAGACAAGGTGCCAAAAAATATGTACATAGCCGCGATTAGACAAGGAGCTAAAAACATCTATATCGCCGCGAATTAGACAAGGTGCCCAAAAACATCTACATAGCCGCGATTTAATCAACGTGCGAAAAAACATCTACAAAGCCGCAAATTAGACAAGGTGCCTTAAAACATCTACATAGCCCCGAATTAGACGAGGTGCGCAAAAACAACTCCAAAGCCGCGAATTAAATAAAGTGTCCAAAAACAACTATATAGCCGCGAATTAGACGAGGTGCCAAAAACATCTACATAGCTGCAAATTAGACAAGATGCCCAAAAACGTCTACATAGCCCCGAGATAGACAAGGTGTCCAAAAACATCTACATAGCCGCGAATTAGACAAGGTGCCCAAAACATCTTCAACGCCGCGAATTAGACAAAGAGCCTAAAAACATCTGCTTAGCCGCGAATTAGACAAGGTGCCCAATAACATCCACATAGCCGCGAATTGGGAAAGGTGCCCAAAAAGATCAACATAGTCTCGAATTAGACAAGTAACCCAAAATATCTACATAGCCACGAAATAGACAAGATCTTTTAAAAACATCTACATAGCCCCAAATTAGACAAGGTGCCCAAAAACATCTTCATAGCCGCGACTTCAACAATTTGTTCAATAACATCTACATAGCTGTAAATTAGACAAGTTGTCCAAAAACATCTACATAGCCGCGAATTAGAGATGAAGCCAAAAAAGATATACATAGCCGTGAGTTAGACAAGGTGCCAAAAAACATCTACATAGCCGCGAATTAGACAAGGTGCAAAAAAAAACATCTATATCGCCGCGAATTAGACCAGGTGCCCAAAAAGGTCTACATAGCCCCGAGGTAGACAAGGTGCCCAAAAAACATCTACATAGTCGCGAATTACACAAGGTGCCAAAAATATCTTCAATGCCGCGAATTAGAAAAAGTGCTTAAAAACATCTACTTAGCCGCGAATTAGACAAGGTGCCCAATAACATCCACATAGCCGCGAATAAGAAAAGATGCCCAAAAAGATCAACATAGCCTCGAATCAGACAAGTAGCCCAAAATATCTACATAGCCACGAATTAGACAAGATGTTTAAAATACATCTACATAGCCCCGAATAAGACAAGCTGCCCAAAACATCTTCATAGCCACGACTTCAACAAGGTGTTCAAAAACATCTACATAGCTGTAAATTAGACAAGTTGTCCAGAATTATCTACTCAGCCGCGAATCAGACTAGCTGCCAAAAAAGATCTACATAGCCGCGAGTGAAACAAGGTGCGCTTAAACATCTACATAGCTGCGAATTAGACAAGGTGCCCAAAAATATCTACATAGCCGCAATTTAGACAACGCGCAAGAAAACATCTACATAGCCGCGAATTAGACACGGTGCCAAAAACAACTTCAACGCCGGAAATTGAACAAAGTCCGCAAAAACATCAACATAGCCCCGAATTAGACAAGATGCCCAAAAAAAAAAAAATACATAGCCGCGAATTAGAAAAGGTGCCAAAATAACATGTACATAGCCGCGAATAAGACCAGCTGTCAAAAAAGATCTACATAGCCGCGAGTTAGACAAGGTGCCAAAAAACATGTACATAGCCGCGAGTTAAACAAGGTGCCCAAAATTATCTACATAGCCGCGAATAAGACCAGCTGACAAAAAATATGTATATAGCCGCAAATTGGACAAGGAGCTAAAAACATCTATATCGCTGCGAATTAGACAAGGTCTCCAAAAAAATCTACATAGCCGCGATTTAAACAACGTTCGAAAAAACATCTACATAGCCGCGAATTAGACAAGGTGCCTAAAAACATCTGCATAGCCCCGAATTAGACAAGGTGCCCAAAAACAACTCCATAGCCGCGAATTAAACAAAGTGTCCAAAAACAACTATATAGCCGCTATACATCTGAATAGCTGCAAATTAGAAAAGATGCCTAAAAACATTTACTTAGCCGCGAATTAGACAAGGTGCCCAATAACAGCCACATAGCCAGGAATTAGAAAAGGTGCCCAAAAAGTTCAACATAGCCTCGAATTAGACAAGTAGCCCAAAACATCTACATAGTCCAAAATTAGACAAGATGCCCAAAAAACAACTCCATAGCCGCGAACTAGTCAAGGTGCCAAAAAACATGTACATAGGCGCGAGTTAGACAAGGTGCCCAAAATTATCTACTTAGCCGCGAAAAAACAGCTGCCAAAAGAGATCTACAGCCGCGAGTTAGACACGGTGCCAAAAAATGTGTACATAGCCGCGAATTAGACAAGGAGCTAAAAATATCTTTATCGCCGCGAATTAGACAAGGTGCCCAAAAAATCTTCATAGCCGCGACTTCAACAAGGTGTTCAATAACATCTACATAGCTTCAAATTAGACAAGTTATCCAAAAACACCTACATAGCCGCGAATTAGAGAAGGTGCGCTTAAACATCTACATAGTCGCGAATTAAACAAGGTGCCAAAAAACATCTACATAGCCGCCAGTTAGACAAGGTGCCCAAAATTATCTACATAGCCGCGAATTAGGCAAGGTTCCAAAAAACATCTCCATACCCGCAAATTAGACAAGGAGCCCAAAAACATCAAAATAGCCGCGACTTAAGCAAGGTGTTCAATAACAACTACATAGCTTCAAATTAGACAAGTTGTCCAAAAACATCTGTATAGCCGTGAATTAGACAAGGTGCCCAAAAACATCTACATAGCTGCAAATTAGACAAGTTGTCCGAAAACATCTATATAGCCGCGGAGGTGCCCAAAAACATCAACATAGCCGCGAATTAGACAAGGTGCCCAAAAATATCTACATAGCTGCAAATTAGACAAGTTGTCCGAAAACATCTATATAGCCGAGAATTAGACAAGGTGCCCAAAAACATCAACATAGCCGCGAATTAGACAGGGTGCCAAAAACCATCTACATACCCGCGAATTAGACAAAGTGCCCAAGACATCTACAAAGCAGCTATTTAGACAAGGTGCCAAAAACATCTTTAACGCCGCGACATAGACAAAATGCTTAAAAACATCTACATAGCCGCGAATTACACAAGGTGCCCAAAAACATCTACAAAGCCGCGATCTAGACAAGGTTCCAACAACATCTTTAACGCCGCGAATTACACAAAATGCCTAAAAACATCTACATAGCCGCGAATTAGAAAAGGTGCCCAAAGAGATCTCGATCGCCTCGAATTAGACAAGGTGCCCAAAAACATCTACATAGCCACGAATTACACAAGAAGTTAAAAAAACATCTACATAGCCCCGAATTGGACAAGGTGCCAAAAAACATCTACATAGCCGCGAATTAGACAGGGTGCCCAAAAACATCTACATAGCCGCAAGTTAGACAAGGTGCCAAAAAACGACTCCATAGCCGCCAATTAAACAAAGTGTCCAAAATCACCTATATAGCCGCGAATTAGACAAGGTGCCAAAAACATCTACCTAGCTGCAAATTCGACAAAATGCCGAAAAACGTCTACATAGCCCCGAAGTAGACAAGGTGGCCAAGAACATCTTCAACGCCGCGAATTAGACAAAGTGCCTAAAAACATTTACTTAGCCGCGATTTAGACAAGGTGCGCAATAACAGCCACATAGCCGCGACTTCCACAAGGTGTTAATAACATCTACATAGCTGTAAATTAGACAAGTTGTCCAAAAACATCTACATAGCTGCGAATTAGAGAAGGTGCTCAAAAACATCTACATAGCCGCGAATTAGACAAGGTGCGCTTAAATATCTACATAGACGCGAATTAAACAAGGTGCCAAAAAACATCTACATAGCCGCGAGTTAGACAAGGTGCCCAAAATTATCTACATAGCCGCGAATTAGACAAGGTTCCAAAAAACATCTACATACCCGCAAATTAGACAAGGACCCCAAAAACATCAAAATAGCCGCGACTTAAGCAAGGTGTTCAATAACAACTACATAGCTTCAAATTAGACAAGTTGTCCAAAAACATCTGTATAGCCGTGAATTAGACAAGGTGCTCAAAAACATCTTCATAGCTGCAAATAAGACAAGGTGCCCAAAAACATCTACATAGGTGGGAATTAAACAAGGTGTCCAAACACAACTTTATAGCCGCGAATTAACGATAGTGTTCACAACATCTAGATAGCCGCAAATTAGACAAAGTGCGTAAAATCATCTACATTGCCGCAAATTAAACAAGATAAACAATAATATCCACATGGCCGCGAATTAAAAAAAGTGTCCAAAAACATCTTCATAGCTGCGACTAAACAAGGTGTTCAATAACATGTACAAAGCTGCAAATTAGACAAAGTGCCCAAAAAATCTTCATAGCCGCGACTTCCACAAGGTGTTAATAACATATAAATAGCTGGATATTAGACATGTTGTCCAAAAACATCTACATAGCTGCGATTTAGAGAAGGTGCCAAAAAACATCTACATAACCGCGAATTACACAAGGTGCGCTAAACATCTACATAGCCGCAAAAAAGACAAGGGGCCAAAAAACATCTACATAGCCGCGAGTTAGACAAGGTTACCAAATTTTTTTACATAGCCGCAAACTAGACAAGGTGCCAAAAAACATTTACATACCCGAGAATTCGACAAGGTGCCCCAAAACATCTACAAAGCCGCGATCAAGACAAGGTGCCAAAAACATCTTTAAAACCGCGAATTAGACAAAATGCCTAAAAACATCTACATAGCCGCGAATTAGACAAAATGCCCAATAATATCCACATAGCCGCGAATTAGAAAAGGTGCCCAAAAAGATCTCCATAGCCTCGAATTAGACAAAGTGCAAAAAATATCTACATAGCCACGAATTAGACAAGATGTTTAAAAAACATCTACATAGCCCCGATTTAGACAAGGTGCCAAAGAACATCTACATAGCCGCGAATTATACAGGGTGCCCAAAATATCTACATAGCCGCGAGGTAGACAAGGTGCCAAAAAACAACTCGATAGCAGTGGATTAGACAAGGTGTCCCAAAAACAATTCCATAGCCACGAAATAGACAAGGTGGGAAAGTCATCTAAATAGACAAGAATTAGACAAGGTGCCCAAAAACATCTACATAGCCGCGAATTAGACAAGATGCCCAAAAACATCTACCTAGCTGCGAATTAAATAAGGTGTCCAAAAACATCTACATATGCGTGAATTATACAAAGTGCCCAAAAACATCTACATAGTCGCGAATTAGTCAAGGTGCCAAAAACATCTACATAGCCGCGAGTTAGACAAGGTTCCCAAATTTTTTTACATAGTCACGAAATACACAAGGTGCCCAAAAACATCTACACACCCGCGAGTTAAACAGTATGCCAAAAAACGTCTACATAGACGCGAAATAGACAAGGTGTCCAAAAACATCTACATACCCGCAAATTAGACAAGGAGCCAAAAAAGATCAACATAGCCGCGACGTAAGCAAGGTGTTCCATAACAACTACATAGCTTCAAATTAAACAAGTTGTCCAAAAACATCTGTATAGCCGCGAAGTAGACAAGGTGCCCAACAACATCAACATAGCCGCGAATTAAACAAGGTGTCCAAACACAACTCCATAGCCGCGAATTAAACAAAGTGTCCAAAACATCTATATAGCCGCGAAGTAGACAAGGTACCAAAAAACATCTACATAGCCGCGACAAGGTGCCCAAAATTTATCTACATAGCCGCCAATAAGACCAGCTCCCAAAAAACATCTATATCGCCGCGAATTAGGCAAGGTGCCGAAAAACATCTACATAGCCGCGAGTTAGACAAGGTGCCAAAAACATCTTCAACGCCGCAAATTAAACAAAGTGCCTAAAAACATCTACATAGCCCCGAATTAGACAAGGTGCCCAAAAACAACTCCATAGCCGCGAATTTAAAAAAAAGTGTCCAAAAACCTCTATATAGCCGCAAATTAGACAAGGTCCCAAAAACATCTATATAGCCGCGAATAAGACAAGGTGCACTAAACATCTACATGGCCGCGAATTAAACAAGGGGCCAAAAATCATGTACAAAGCTGCGAGTTAGACAAGGTTCCCAAAATTATTTACATAGCCGCGAACTTGACAAGGTACCAAAAAACATCTACATAGCCGCAATTTGAACAAGGTGCCAAAAAACATCTACATAGCTGCGAGTTAGACAAGGTTCCAAAAATTATTTACATAGACGCGAATAACACAAGGTGCGATATACATCTACATAGCCGCGAATTAGACAAGGTGCCAAAATACATCTACATAGCTGCGAGTTAGACAAGGTTTCCAAAACTATTTACATAGTTGCGAGTTACACAAGGTCCCCAAAAACATCTACAAAGCCGCGATCTAGACAAGGTGCCAAAAACATCTTTAACGCCACGAATTTGACAAGATGTTTAAAAAACATCTATATAGCCCCGAATTAGACAAGGTGCCAAAAACAACTAAATAGCAACGAGTTAGACAAGGTTCCAAAAATTATTTACATAGCCGCGAACTAGACAAGGTGCCCAAAAACATCTACATAGCCGCGAATTAGACAAGGTGCCAAAAAACATCTACATACCCGCGAATTCGACAAGGTGTCTTCAATCATCTACATACGTGCGAATTAGACAAAGTGCCTAAAAACATCTACATAGCCTCAAATTAGACAAGGTGTCCAAAAACAACTCCATAGCCGAAAATTAAACAAGGTGTCCAAAAACCTTGATATAGCCGCAAATTAGACAAGGTGCCAAAAACATCTATATAGCTGTAAATTAGACAAGTTGTTAAAAAACATCTATATAGCCACGAAAAACACAAGGTGCGCTAAACATCTACATAGCCGCGAATAAGACAAGGTGCCAAAAAACATCTACATAGCTGCTAGTTAGACAAGGTTCTCAAAATTATTTACATAGCCGAGAGTTAGACAAGGTGCCCCAAAACATCTACATAGCGGCAAATTGGACAAGGTGCCAAAAAACATTTACATACCCGAGAATTCGATAAGGTGCCAAAAAACATCTATAAAAACGCAATCGAGACAAGGTGCCAAAAACATTTTTAATGCCGCGAATTCGACAAAATGCCTAAAAACATCTACATAGCCGCGAATTAAACAAGATGCCCAATAATATCCACATAGCCGCGAATTAGAAAAGGTCCCCAAAAAGATTCCAAAGCCAATTAGTCAAGATCTTTAAAAAACATCTATATAGACCCGAATTAGAGAAGGTGCCAAAAACATCTACATAGCCGCGAAATAGACAGGGTGCCCAAAATCATCTACATAGCCGCGAGTTCAACAAGGTGCCCAAAAACAACTCGATAGCCGTGGATTAGACAAGGTGTCCAAAGAAACTCCATAGCCGCGAAATAGAAAAGAAGGGAAAGTCATCTAAATAGCCACGAATTAGACAAGGTTCCAAAAAACATCTACATAGCCGCGAATTAGACAATGTGCCCAAAAACATCTACCTATCTGCGAATTAGACAATGTGTCCAAAAACATCTACATAGGCGCGAATTAGACAAAGTGCCCAAAAATATATACATAGCTGCGAATTAAATAAAGTGTCCAAAAACATCTATATAGCCGCGATTAAGACAAGGTGCGCTAAACATCTACATGGCCGCGAATTAGACAAGGGGCCAAAAAACATCTACATAGCCGCGAGTTAGACAAGGTTCCCAAAATTATTTACATAGCCGTGAACTTGTCAAGGTACCAAAAAACATCTACATAGCCGCAATTTAGACAAGGTGTCAAAAAACATCTACATAGCTGCGAGTTAGACAAGGTTCCCATAATTATTTACATAGCCGCGAATAACACAAGGTGCGCTAAACATCTACATAGCCGCGAATTAGAAAGGTGCCAAAAAACATCTACATAGCTGCGAGTTAGACAAGGTTCCCAAAACTATTTACATAGCCGCGAGTTACACAAGGTCACCAAAAACATCTACAAAGCCGCGATTTAGACAAGGTGCCAAAAACATCTTTAACGCCCAGAAATAGACAAGATGTTTAAAAAACATCTACATAGTACCGAATTAGACAAGGTGCCAAAAAACATCTAAATAGCCACGAATTAGACAAGGTGCCCAAAAAAATCTACATAGCCGCGAATTATACAATGTGCCCAAAAACATCTACCTATCTGCGAATTAGACAATGTGTCCAAAAACATCTACATAGGCGCGAATTAGACAAGGTGCCAAAAACATCTACATAGCCGCGAGTTAGACAGAGTTCGCTTAAACATTTCCATAGCCGCGAATGAGACAAGGTGTCCAAAAACATGTACACACCCGCGAGTTACACAAGGTTCCAAAAAACATCTTCATAGCCGCGACTTAAACAAGGTGTTCAATAACATCTTTATAGCTGCAAATTAGACAAGTTGTCCAAAAACATCTACATAGCCGCGAATTAGACAAGGTGCCCAAAAAACATCTACATAGCCGCGAGTTAGACAAGGTTTCCAAAAATATTTACATCGCCGCGAACTAGACAAGGTGCGAAAAACATCTACATAGCCGCGAATTAAACAAGGTGCCAAAAAACATCTACATAGCTGCGAGTTAGACAAGGTTCCCAAAATTATTTACATAGCCGCGAGTTCTACAAGGTCCCCAAAAACATCTATATAGCCGAAAATTAGACAAGGTGCCAAAAAACATCTACACAGTCGCGAGTTATACAAGGTGCCAAAAACATCTTTTACGCCGCAAATTAGACAAAGTGCCTAAAAAAATCTACATAGCCCAGAATTAGACAAGGTGCCCACAAACAACTCCATAGCCGCGAATTAAAAAAAGTATCCCAAAACCTCTGTATAGCAGCAAATTAAACAAGGTCTCAAAAACATCTATATAGCCGCGAATAAGACAAGGTGCGCTAAACATCTACATGGCCGCGAATAAGACAAGGGTCCAAAAAACATCTACAAAGCCGCGATCTAGACAAGGTGCCAAAAACATCTTTAACGCCCCGAATTAGACGAGATGTTTAAACAACATCTAACTAGCCCCGAATTAGACAAGTTCCAAAAAACATCTAAATAGCCAGGAATTAGACAAGGTGCCAAAAAAGATCTACATACCCACAAATTGGACAAGGTGCCCAAAAACATCTACAAAGCCGCAATCTAGACAAGGTGCCAAAAACATCTTTAACGCCCCGAATTAGACAGATGTTTAAAAAACATCTAACTAGCCCCGATTTAGACAAGGTGCCAAAAAACATCTTAATAGCCACGAATTAGACAAGGTGCCCTAAAACATCTACATAGCTGCGAATTAGACAATATGTCCAAGAACATCTACATACCCGCGAGTTAGATAAGGTTCCCAAAATTATTTACATAGCCATGAACTTGACAAGGTGCGAAAAAACATCTACATAGCCGCAATTTAGACAAGGTGCCAAAAAACATCTTTATAGCTGCGAGTTAGACAAGGTTCCCAAAATTATTTACCTAGCTGCGAGTTAGACAAGATGCCCAAAAACATCTATATACCCGCGAATTAGACAAGGTGCCCAAAAACATCTACAAAGCCGCGATCTAGACAAGGTGCCAAAAACATCTTTAACGCCCCGAATTAGACAAGATGTTTAAAAAACATCTAAATAGCCCCGAATTAGACAAGGTGCCAAAAAACATCTAAATAGCCACGACTTAGACAAGGTGCCCAAAAACATCTACATACCCGCAAATTAGACAAGGTGCCCAAAAACATCTACAAAGCCGCAATCTAGACAAGGTGACAAAAACATCTTTATTAGACAAGATGTTTAAAAAACATCTACATAGCCGCGAATTAGACAATATGTCCAAAAACATCTATATAGCCGCGAATTAGACAAGGAGCCCAAAAACATCTACATAGTCGCGAATTAAAGAAGGTGCCAAAAACATCTACATAGGCGCGAATTAGACAAAGTGCCCAAATACATCTACATAGTCGCGAATTAAACAAGGTGCCAAAAACATCTACATATATGCGAGTTAGACAAGGTGTGCAAAAAACAACTCAGTAGTTGCGACTTAAATAAGGTGTGCAATAACATCTCCATAGCCGCGAATTAGACAAGGTGCGCTAAACATCTACATACCCGCGAGTTAGACAAGGTTCCAAAAAACATCTATTTAGCTGCAAATTAGGCAAGGAGCCCAAAAACATCTTCATAGCCGCGACTTAAGCAAAGTATTGAATAACATCTTTATAGCCGCGAATGAGACAAGGTGCCAAAAAACATCTACATAGCTGCGAGTTAGACAAGGTTCCTAAAATTAGTTACATACGCGCGAGTTAGACAAGGTGCCCAAAAACATCTACATAGCCGCGAATTTCAAAAGGTGCCAAAAAACATCTACATAGCTGCGAATTAGACAGGGTGCCCATAAACATCTACATAGCCGCGAGTTTGATAAGGTGCCCAAAAACAACTCCATAACCGCGAAATAGACAATGTGCGAAAGTCATCTAAATAGCCATGAATTAGACAACGTGCCCAAAAACATCTACATAGCCGCGAATGAGACAAAGTTCCCAAAAACATCTACATAGCCGCGAATGACAGAAGGTGCGCTTAAATATTTACATAGCCGCGAATGAGACAAGGTGCCAAAAAACATCTACATAGCCGCAAGTTAGACAAGGTGCCCATAATTATCTACATAGCCGCGAATTAGACAAGGTGCCCATAATTATCTACATAGCCGCGAATTAGACAAGGTGCCCATAATTATCTACATAGCCGCGAATGAGACAAGGTGCCAAAAAACATCTACATAGCCGCAAATTAGACAAGGAGACCAAAAACATCTTCATAGCCGCGACTTAAGCGAGGTGTTCAATAACATCTTTATAGCTGCAAATTAGACAAGTTGTCCAAAAACATCTACAAAGCCGCGAATTAGACAAGGTACCCAAAAAACATCTACAGAGCCACGAATGAGACAAGGTGCGCTTAAACATTCCCATAGCCGCGAATTAGACAAGGTGCCAAAAAACATCTACATAGCCTCGAGTTAGACAAGGTGCCAAAAAACATATACATAGCCGCGAGTTAGATTGATGTCCAAAAACAACAACATAGCCGCGAATTAGACAAGGTGCGAAAGTCATCTACATATTCACGAATGAGACAAGGTGCCCAAAAACATCTACATAGCCGCGAATTAGACAAGTTGCCCAAAAACATCTACATAGCCGCGAAATAGACAAGGTGTCCAAAAACATCTACATAAGCGCGAATTAGACAAAGTGCCTAAAAACATCTATATAGCCGCGAATTAGACAAGGTGTCCAACAACATCTACATAGCCACGAATTAGACAAGGTGCCCAAAAACATCTATATAGCTAGCCACGAATTAGACAAGTTGCCAAAACATCTAT
>JAWDGP010001711.1:700000-763713 GCA_033675545.1 Elysia crispata | reverse complement strand
TGTATGTAGATACATTAGATCATAAAGAGCAAGATCAAAAGTTGAGATAAAAGACAGCAGTTAGTCGGAGGTTAAGTACTGTATCCTAGACTATAACGACTAAGTGCAATGTTGTTGTAACCACTACACTAACAGAAGACGATTCGGCTCTCGGTAAGTCTTTTGAAAGGAGTGTTTACCTTTGACGGAAAACAAATAACTCCATCAAAAACCTTTACTTAACAAAATTGTGCTTTTCATTTCGGAAATAAATTTAAGTGCATCACACGTATATCGATGATAAAATAACAAAGATTTTGTGTATGCAGTTAAGGTTTCAGTTTGAACAATTCACATTTTAGTGTTTGTCATACTTAGCAATTGCAGCGGACTTTATGTAAAACTACTAAAAAGAAAAGAGCAAAATTGATATCAATCTTATTTTTCCAAAGATTTTCTGTACGTTTGAATAAAAGGTTTATTTTATTTATAAGCTCCTGTTTTAAACTAACTACGGGACTAAGCAGGCAGACATTTAAAACTTCAAAGCAAGCAGTTTGATCTTGCGTAAGCTAAGGATGTGATATTACAACACAGCACATGCGTTTAAAAACTGCCCGGAAGTTGGAGTTGAACGAATAGTACACGAATATGTTGATAGAGGATGATATTGTTTGGAACAGAGTACAAAATATGAAGATCACTTGTGTGAGAAACCCAAGGTAAGGGTCATAGAATTGAAGCTCTGGAATTATCTGAGCTGTCACAAAAAACATTACATTCGGGGCGAAGCAGATCAGGTACAGACTGCAGATAAGAATGACGAAATGAACAGCCTTCTGCTCTTTCTTGGCAGTTCTGTTGGCGACGGCAGTGTTTGTAGAACTTGGGCCAATAGCAGCTTTCAGCCATGCCTGGCTCCGGTGAGATTTCAAATGAAGCACGAGGAAGATTGTCGAGATAAAAATGACAATGAAGCAGAGAGTGGAAGGAAATGAGTAAGAATAGAACAAATAAATTTTCCTGTCCATCGAGGAAGGTGAGGGTGTGTAAGGGGGCCCAGTATAGATGTACATAATACAGATAAAGATAAACTGGTACAGAGCCATGGCTGCGATCAGCAGGGCTGTACGTCTGGGCGTCACCAGGGTTTTAACCTGAAATAAAAATGAGAGTTTTGCTAAATGACGAGAATGTTTAGTGGATTCTTAACTTCAAATCAAGCTTATCTCAAGAACAGGGCCAGTTCCTTTAAATGATAGTCAACTTAATATTAAAATATTTAGATACTTTAAATTGATTTTCGAAATCTCATACGTCTACAGATTGAAGAAATATTTGAGTTGAGAATAAATGCAGTGATATAGCACCTAAGCGTTGATTGAGACAAGTCGTCTTTCAATGATTTCTCGGCGAAATTATAATTATACTTTTTTAGATACATGAATTTTCGAATCACTAAGAATTACCGATAGTTGTGTGTGTCTTTTTTATTATTATTTTATTTTTTTTTAATTTTTGGAAGATCGAAGATCGATGATTTTATGTGATTCGATTGGTAAATGTATATTCCTTTCTTCTAATTAAAAATAAAACAAAGATGGTTCATGTTTTATGGAAGACTATAAGCAAGTCAAGCTTAGCTCTTCACAAATTTTGTAACTGCTTTAATTAAGCAATAACGTAACACACACACACACACACACATATATATACATATATATATATATATATATATATATATATATATATATATATATATATATAATTTTTTTTTTTTTGCTTCAGGTAAGAATTCTTGAATTTTATCTTAATTTGTTGTTCTTTTGTTTATCATTCAGATTTGCCAGTTAAACGGTAAAGGGCAATACAATAACTAACCATCGGCTGCGTTTGCGTTTGAACAATTTTTTTTTTAAACGGAGCTTACCTTCAAGGGAACCACAATACACAGGCATCTCTCCACGGAGAGCAGGGCGGTGACCCAGGCACTGCACGCCACACAAGGATAATACACGATGAGAGCAGCGAAACCAAGATCGAGCAGTGGTGCTCCTGAAGGTAGCGTCCAGCTCGCAGTGAGGGGGTTCACACTGATTAGTATGATCAAGGTCGTGCTGCAGGCCAACAAGTCCAGGACCGACAGAGCCAGGATGTTGATGGTGGTGGTATCGGCCAAGCCCATGTTGAGGTAAACAACAATGTTGACGATGTTGCTGCAGCAGCCGAACAGCGACATTGCGTTTGTGAGGATCAGATCGATAAGGATGCGAAAGAGTTTGAAGGTGTGGAAGCTCACCAGTGGGGATATAGTTTGCAGAGGAGCGGCACTCACTACCGAGTCATTGCTGTCTGGTTCAATATCGATAGAGATCTCAACATATTCACCGGAAAGATTCCAAAATTGAGATGTCGTCTCATTGATAAACATGATGCTTCTAAAAAGTCGGTAATATGCAATGCTTTTTAGGAGTTCCAGATATGTCTAAGAGTAAGAAGGGAAACAAAGAAGAATATGAAAAAATATGAAAAGTGGTAAAAAAAAAGTTTTAATATTATATTTAATCGAAGGTCATGAAATGACGTTTTCCTATATTTCTTTTTTCGTTTTAAAAATATGTTAGTTAATACACACATATCCTTGCATTAAATTCCAAGTAGGATATCAAACTAAACTATGAGATTAATGCAATTTTCAGAAAATCTCGAAAAGATATTTTGTTTATTTGTTCTCTGCATATTGAGGTAAAAAATTAGACCAAGAACATGAAGAAAATGAAGTAAAAAAAGAAATAGAATTAGAAGGAAATAAACATTACCACTTCTGCTGCTGCTACTAATGCTATTGCTACTACTACTACTACTACTACTACTACTACTACTACTACTACTACTACTACTACTACTACTACTACTACTACTACTACTACTACTACTACTACTACTACTACTACTACTACTACTACTACTACTACTACTACTACTACTACTACTACTACTACTACTACTACTAAGACTACTACTACTACTACTACTACTACTACTACTACTACTACTACTACTACTACTACTACTACTACTACTACTACTACTACAACTACTACTACAACTACTTCTACTACTGCTTCTGCCAGTTCGACCGCTGCTGCTGCCAACCCTACTATTGATAAGACACGAAAAGAAATTATAAGAAACTCTAAACCTGATTTGGATTTGAAAAATAATACCAGTGTTAAAATCAACCAAGGCATCTTAGTTGAACTTCGACACAACATGTCTACCCTGTGAAAAGAATGAGGTATATAAAATATGAATCATTACGAGGTAGAAGCAAAGTGTTCCCTCAAAAAAAAGTAGGATGTGGGCACCTCTTTACAATATTTTGCTTAATTTTTCAAACTCTGTAAAAATAAAGCCAAGAAATAAGAGTCAAAACGTCTGCAGGTAAGACTACCAATCCCCGCGGCGAAGTAGGATTGTGTGGAAATGTGGAAATAGTTGTTTCATTACGCATAGGTCGACTCATTTTAAGTAAAGATCTAGAGCTTCTCTAATTATGGGCTTGTAAGTCACCTTCTTTTCCCCCCTCAATCTCTTCCTAAAAACCTGTGCGCCCTTTATGCCCCTCCCAACCCCTCTCCACTCTCTCTTTCTCCGGCTCCCTTTCTCTTTATTTCTTTTTCTCTCGGTGCGACCTTTCATTTTTTTTTTCTTGAAACTCAAAATCAGTTAAATTGTCAACAAAACAGTTTATTAACGACATAGTGAGAAGAAAAAATCCTTTGTGTAACATTTATCATTTTCACAATCTTCATAGATCAGAGAAGCAGTTAAAAACATTATTTATACATTAAAATAATTATTATGTTGGCGTATTACATACCAATCAGGCTGGTTCTTCAAGATGTTTCAAAGTCTATGTAATTATGTAATAACGCGTAGCACAGAGTGAGAGAGAGAGAGAGAGAGAGAGAGAGAGAGAGAGAGAGAGAGAGAGAGAGAGAGAGAGAGAGAGAGAGAGAGAGAGAGAGAGAGAGAGAGAGTTATTGACAATTCTTAATGTTAAAAAAAATTGCGGTCTTCTTTAATCTTCCTTTTTCTCATTGCACTATTAGAGTTAAAGACTTTAAATGTAAGATAATTTGAGCAAAAGAGATATTCGAGCTGTCTTACTGTAATTTGACGTGTCGCTATAGGCGAATATTATGATACTCAGGACTGAGAAAAACCATTACGTTGACAAAATAATTACAGCATAGGTGTGGATTAACAACAGTGAACAACCTTCGAGGAAGATTGAACTGGGTAAATAAATCTAATTTATCAAAATTTGATAATAAACTCAAAGAACAAGAAAGCCAGCAAAAGTAGTTTTTCTCCTACATGAAATCATCATAATAATTGTAAAATCCGACAAAGAAGTTCTTATTTCTGGCGTGTCTTGTATTAGTATTTTCTCTTTTTCATAATTTTTTTGAATACTCATTCGTAGCCATTGTATGTGTGAACAGGTAACCAGTTCTCTCTCTCTCTCTCCCTCTCTCTCTCTCTCTCTCTCTCTCTCTCTCTCTCTCTATATATATATATATATATATATATATATATATATATATATATATATATATATATATATATACAGAGAACATGAAATTTGCACTTAAAGAGAATAAAAGGGGAAATAGTTAAAAGCAGCCTATGCATAGTCATATTAATTTAGTTTTTCCTCTTTTGTGGATATGCTTTAAGACATATCTTCACGATTCGATTTACCATAATTATATCATGATTTAGGTTTTTGTCTAAGTATAAAACTTTCTCATGAGACAGCAAATTTCTCTCCACGTCGTTTGTTCGCCAAGTAGGCAAAGATTTAGATGAGTCTTTTTTACAGAAACATGACACTTGGTATAGTAACACCCGGCTATTTTCTTCTCAAAAGTCTGTAAAATGTCGGTGAGGTCCAGCAAGTAAGATACGAGGTTCATAATTTTTTTGTTTGTTTCAGAAACTATTGTATTATTTCTTTCTTTTCCCTCAAATTCTTCCAAGTGCTTTGTTAATTATTTTTTTGACCATTTAATATTAGACAACCTTATTTGATGTAAACTTTGATATATCACAGCACAACACCTTTCACATTTAATTCTAGTTTTTGTAACTCTTCATTTCCATCTAGAGTTAACTATGTTCTTTAATTAATCTTATACCGTTTTTTACGGACATATGAAAGCCCGCTTGAATATTTGAATACTGTCCAGTAATATAAATGTATGGGCCACTAGAATTCCCCCCCCAAATCCCCTTAGACAGAAACTATGTCCCTTAGCAGTTGGGGCCAAGTGCGATACACTATTTGTGTTACTGGTTTTGGATGAAAATGTGCCACAATGATAATTATTTCAGAATAATGTAGATTTAGTAATGATTATTAAAATATTTGTTTCGCTTGCAATTATTGCAGTACGAAATATATGATTAAATGAGAAATATTTAAGAAAATATACACATAAAGCACTGGTTATTCAAAATCTAGTTAGAGATTTGTGGACCTTAGCGAAAAGTTGATCTATTAAAAATTCAATGCATATCATTTTTAGTTTTCTAGAAAGTTGTTGTTTTTGGAAAGCTTCCAGATTGTGCGTATCATGCGCAAAAAAATCAGAACACACTTTTCTGGAACGTGCTCGCTTCTCGGGCCCATTGATTGTGCGACATCTAGTGCTACTACTACCACAAGTTTACGTCTAGTGTGGGACTGTATGACAAATTTAGACATGCGTAAACGTTTTTTTTTTCTTTTTCAGGTCAGATTTTAATGTGATTAAAAGCGATGTCAATTGCGCTCTCGGTTTACTATTATTAAATAGTAATACTACTGAGTAAATAATATCAACAGTAGCAATAAAAGCAAATAAAATTAGATGTTTTGCTGAAGTGAAAACAGACGGACACAATAGAAATAGAATGAAAACAAATGTTAGTTTGCCTTATCGGACGTTTATGTCTGATCTTTAAGTGTGAGGGTAAACTTAGCGGGAACAGATTTTGAAACTCATTCTGTTTTGGTTTACTATTATTTGCTTGAGATGACCACTTCATAACACAGTAAGCATTTTAATTTTATTAATTTTATATGCATGGCTGAGAAGGAGGAACAGTGTTTATTCCGCCTACTATAGAAATACCGCAAGCTCCCATAACAAAGTTTTTAGGTTTAACCTCACACTGAAAGGAGGAATCCATATCTAGAACAGGATAGTTCGAGGGTAATCTAATATGTGTGCAAGATATTCTGTTAGAGTAACTCAAAATTTATTGACAGCCTAAATGTTTATCGTTATAACATCATTAATAAAACCACTATCACTACTATTATTATTATTATTATTGTTATTACTACTACTACTACTACTACTACTACTACTACTACTACTACTACTACTACTACTACTACTACTACTACTACTACTACTACTACTACTACTACTACTACCACTACTACTACGACTACTACCACTACTATTACTACTACTACCAGTCTACTAGTCTACTAGTACTACCACCATCACTAGCATGTAAAATACATACATATTGTATAACTTGATTAGAACCTAAGTTACGAGTTTATCTATGAATCTTTTTTTTTTAATTAAAACCAGCTTTAAATTCATTGGATTAGCACTTTATTTTTACTTTTATAATTCTAATTTTTTTTTTTTTTGGTAAACATGAGTTGGGAATGTGCTTTGGTTACTAAATTTTTTCTTGCATTAAAAAAATTTCAAATTTGATCTTCTTACAACTCTTTTTTTTTTTTTTTTTTGAGGAAAGTTTTTTTCTTACATTTAAGTTAAATAATTTCCTGATTTCATGTAGGCATTGGAAATACATTTTAAGAATCAGATATTGTAAATGTATAATTGAAAGCTAGTGCTTCTAAATAATTTTGAGATAATGATGGTTGTTAAGTTCTACTGGATACATTTGATATGAAATATTTCTTTTTTGTTATAATCGTTTTTTAAACAGTGGCGTCCGTCGAGCCACGGACTGAAGGAGAAGCTGCTGACTGCAGTTGCATAACTTGATCATTGCAACAAGCCCAATTTCAAATGGTGTAGCCTACATATAGATATTATTTTAAATCTTAATTCTTATCCAATTTAATTAACATGAAGTGTGGGAAAGATATTTGATTTTTTTTTTAAATTTTAGTATTGGAGTTTGGCTGAAGGTCTCTGTACCTGTTTTAGTCGTGAAGTTCAAGTGTGTGATGTAAAAGATCTTAAGAAACCTTTGAAAAGTCAAGGAGTGCTCAACAGAAAATATTTCAAGCTTTTTTTTTCAAACACAATGGGTTGAAAGATGAACCATGTACCAGCGACGTAGATTCAACCAATTTATTATGAAAAAATAGGGTGCTATCAATATAGCAGTATTTAATGTAATCATTTCTTCGAGTAAAGTAATATATATAATGAACAAGTTCATTGAACTTTATATATTTCATATAATTTTACCTATTTAGTAAACAAGCATGACTGCCCGTTCAAATGAACAAGTGAGGAAGATAACGACTTTGAAGAAATGCAAAGTTTACAAAAATAATAGATTATATAACCTCCAGAGCACTACGAAACATTCAATTGCTCTGATTCAGACACTGCACAGAAAAAACAATTTTAAGGCCCTGGATTAATTTTTTAAAATATGTTCGGTTACCCTGGATTGCTCGAGCTTTTTTTCTTCGAGATAATGTCACAATCTGCATAACTTAAGCAAGGCAAATTAAGAGTTACAAATTAATAATATGGCTTGAATGTTGCTACGGTTCCTTGTTGACAGTTAGTAAATTTGGTCAATTACTTTGAAAGAAAACTGTGTAGAACTGAGAAATGCAAAAGAAGCAGAAGTGGTGTGTACATTTGCAGTTGGCGCTCCGGAAGAAAAGGCGGTGATGACAATTGTTCTTAAAATACTGACGCGAGACCGGCCGCACTAATCTAAAACAGCGCTAGTGCTACACCGTGACATATCAAATCTCTACTCCTAATTTCCTGGGAGCTGGACACTTCCTTCAGGGGGGCCGCTGCTCAATCTTAGTTTCGCTGCTCTCATCGCGTAGTATCCCTGTGTGGCGTGCAGTGCCTGGGTCACCGCCCTTCTTTCTGTAAAGAGATTTTTTTGTTCTTACGCAAGTCCAGTATATGGTTAGTTATGGTCCTGCCCTCTAACCTGTGACTTGCAAATTTGAATGATAAAGAACAGAACAACAAATTAAGATTAAATTGATGAATTCTTACTTGAAGAAAACTGAAAAAAAAATGTATTGCTTAATTAAAATATTTACAAAATTTATGAACTACTGTTTAGGTCTTCGATATAACATGAACCATCTTTGTTTTGGTTTCAGTTAGAAGAAAGAACGATAAATTTACCAATGGAACCACATGAAATCGTTGAAGAATGAGATTCGATCTTGAAAAAAACACAACGGAAATCTATATTTGAGTACCAGAAATTCTTAGTGATTTAAAATTTAACTTATCTATAAAAAAAAAAAATTCGCAAAGAACTCTTGGAAGGGCGTGTTGTTTCAACGCCTAAGTACTATGTATATCATTGCATGTATTCATAGCTCAAACTTTTCTTTATTCTGTACGCGGATCAGCTTTCGAAAATAGATTTAAAGTAATAAATATTTTAAATATTAAGTTGACGATGATTTAAAGGAACTGGCCTTGTTCTTGAGATAAGCTTGATTTGATGTTAAGAATCCACTAAACATTCTCGTTACTTTGCAAAACTTTCGTTTTTATTTCAGGTTAAAACCCTGGTGACGCCCAGACGTACAGCCCTGCTGATCGCAGCCATGGCTCTGTACCAGTTAATCTTTATCTGTCTTATGTACATCTATACTGGGCCCCCTTACACACCCTCACCTTCCTCGATGGACAGGAAAATTTATTTGTTCTATTCTTACTCATTTCCTTCCACTCTCTGCTTCATTGTCATTTTTATCTCGACAATCTTCCTCGTGCTTCATTTGAAATCTCACCGGAGCCAGGCATGGCTGAAAGCTGCTATTGGCCCAAGTTCTACAAACACTGCCGTCGCCAACAGGACAGTGAAGAAAGAGCAGAAGGCTGTTCATTTCTTAATTCTTATATGCAGTCTGTACCTGATCTGCTTTGCCCTGAATGCTATTTTTTTCTGACAGGTCAGATAACTCCAGAGCTTCAATTCTATGACCTTTACCTTAGGTTTCTCACACAAGTGATCATCATATTTTGTACTCTATTCCAAACAATATCATCCTCTGTCAACATATTCGTGTACTGTTTATTCAACTCCAACTTCCGGGCAGTTTATAAACGCATGTGCTGTGTTGTAATATTACATCCTTAACAAATGATCAAGCTCGAACTGATTGCTTTAAAGCCCACCTGTTTAGCCCCATAGCAAGTTTAAAAAAGGAGCATATAAATAAATACATTTTCATTTGAAACAATTGGATTGAAATCTGTTTTGAACTGCTTTTGGGTTGTTTTTTTTTAACTTAAAGTCTTTTGCTATTGTGTATGTATGACAAACACTAAAATGTGAATTTTCCAAAGTGAAATCTAGACAAGCTACAAAAATCTTTGTTATTTTAGCATCGATATAAGTATGAAAAACTTAATTAATATGTGCAAAATAAAAATAAAAAGAAGTACAATTTCGATGATTTCATCTGTTTCATTCAAATGTAAATAATCAACCAACTTCATCAGACTTCGAGAACCGAATCGTCTTCTGTTAGTGTAGAGGTTACAACGGCATTGCACTTAGTCGTTAAAGTCTAGGATATAGCATTTAAACTGCGACTAACTGCTGTCTTTTAATATTGCTCGATGTTTTTTTTTTATCTTGCTCATTATGATCTCATGTATGTCCATACAAAAATAATATCAAAATACCATGGGCGGGACATGCCTAAAGTTACATTTGAAATTTCACATTTTTTTACGAAAGAATTTACCTGGAACAACGAAACGCTGACATTATGTTATGTAACTTTGATCCGATCACGATACCAGAATTATACAGCTATTTTATGACGAGGACACATCGATATAGAAAGACTGTGAGAAACCAGAGGCATGTTACATCTACACTTCATATTTGAATCAGTTACTCTCTGCTAAATGATAATGGCGAAGAGTGTGCTACAAGCGATGCTGATTTAGAGATAGTTTTATACCTTATTCAGCTAGCATAATTCTTATAATATTGCAGAATTTTTTCCTTTGCAAATTTATGTCAATATTTTCCTTTGATTTATATTTAGCCCACGTTTGATAATTGAAAGAATCGTGCCCCGGGCTTTTGAATGATTTAAGTTTCGCGCGCAGTGCAGACCTTTTTTTTTCATGACTTCACCAAAATTTTAAAAGCAACTGATCAAAATCTTTCTCTTGTCACTAGAATTAAGACAATTTATATGTAATTAAGACTTGATCCGAGATTCCTTTTTTTTTTTTTTAAACAAAAACTTATTCCTCCAAGTCGACATTTTATGGCGCATTAATAAAGAGATGAGCTTCATTATAAGCGTTTCAGAGGATTTTGGAAATGAATTTAAGATGGCTTAGAATAAGTTATTTTCGAGTAACTGGTATTGAAATAGGTTTGAATGTGGCTTTATCTTTCTAAAACTCTACTTAAATCAAAGGTGATCTTGTTGAAATCAAAACAGAAACATTAAAAAGTGGATTTTGAAATTGCTTTACATAAGTCAGACATTTGAATATTAGTTGGAGATAATGACTGGTTCAGTATTCCTGTACAGCCACAAATGACACTGACAGTAAACTGACAAGTTCTGTATGAACGTCATTAAATAATTTAGCGTTGAACCATAGAAATAGTATAGAGATGGACATAATGTAGTCCCATTTGGATAATTGGATACCGTGTAATAAATTCGTGTACGGGCCACTGGAACCCCCTGCCCCTGAGGAATTTTTACTACTGCAATGTTGCTGAAGTACATGATTAGGGGTAACTATAAAAAGATGACAAAAAATATTGGCAAAGTGCGGAGTTATGGTTCCTGCAGGGGGTCATTCAATACAGTAGCAATGGTTAATATAAAACTTGGTTATAAAATGTGTAATAAGCAGAAGTATGTCAGTGTATTTTACATTGATTGAAATATACTAATTTATTTACTACTCATAAAGTCTTTTCTAAATAAAATTTAGTGGAAACGACGTTTTGAAGCTTTGATTATAGTCAAAGAGAGAGAGAGAAAGAGAGAGAGAGAGAGAGAGAGAGAGAGAGAGAGAGAGAGAGAGAGAGAGAGAGAGGGAAGGAGGGAGAAATTATGTCTCTTAGCAATCGGTGACTAAATACGATGGCACTACATTGTATTATTGGTTTTGGATGAAAATGTACAATAAGCATAATCATTTCAGAATAATTTACAGTTAATAATGATTATTGAAATATGTTCCGCATGTGAAAAGTGCTGTAGATGAAAAATATTTCAGAAAATACACACTTAAAGCACAGGTTTTAAGAACCTAGACTGCAATTTATGGATCTTGAGGGAAAGTTGATCAATTAAAAATGCAATATACACGTTGTTTTCTAGACAGTTTACACTGAGCAAAATTTATTGTTTTTGGAAAGCTTTACGATTGTGCGTGTGATCCTTCTTTGTATCGTTGTTAATAAACACGAGTGATGAACACCAGTGCAATCTTTCCCTCCTTCCCTTCCTCTCCAACTGTCACATTCTCTCTCTCTCTCTCTCTCTCTCTCTCTCTCTCTCTCTCTCTCTCTCTCTCTCTCTCTCTCTCTCTCTCTCTCTCTCTCTCTCTCTCTCTCTCTCTCACTCTCTCTCTCTCTCTCTCTCTCTCTCTCTCTCTCTCTCTCTCTCTCTCTCTCTCTCTCTCTCTTGTTTTCTTTCTCACTCTATCTTTCTCTCTTTCTCAAAGATTCTGACGTCTTTAAAAAATCTCTACCAACGGATTGGTCCCTTTTTCTATTTCATTTCCAATATAGTTTATTATACACTCATCAATGTTAACGCTCTGCCTATGGCTATCCCTGGTCTTCCATTTTTCTCCAAAAATCTTTTTTTCTGTTTTTTATTCCTTATTTCTTTGCTTTTCTACTTTCTTCTTAAGTATGGGGTTTTCATCTCTCTGATCTTTGAATTGATTCTTACCAGAAATTCTCATCGGCACCCCCTTTCTCTTCTCCTTATTTTACGTCACAGCTATATCTTGAATTCAATTTTTCTTGTAAAACCTTACATGTAGCCCCTCTGCACCTATGTACTTATCAGAGACATTTCTAACATCATTTTTTTTTATATTTCATGGCTGGTGTTTGCTATGATATGTTTTAGCCGACATATGCTTCTTTCTTTACGATGACGTCTTCTCTGTGTTTTTCTTTTAAATCGGATAAATTTTCATTGATTAAAAAAAAAAAAATGGGCGGTCCAAGATGCGAATATGATGAATCCAACAAAGGAGTCTTTGTTTGACTTATTTCCTCGCCATCCAACCCTAGTGGCTGCAACTGGCATACATAATACGAGTAGCTTTTGTCTTACAGGTTATCTTTGAATAAAGAAATGATTCGGAGCGTAACATTTAGCTTGGTTGATAGTTTTTATTATTTCCATTAAAAGATCTCTGTGTTCTGAACAACTTTAACACAAGATTAAATATGTATACGAAACAAACATACAAAAAATATGCAATAGGAATGGGTTTTTCTTTTGATAGTTTTTTTTACATGGATTGTCGGAACTTTATCATATATTATAAATATACTTAAAATACCTGCCTTGTATTTCTTATCTTTTATTTACTTCTTTTTTTTATTGCTTCTCTCTTTCCTATTAAAAGATCTATTTGCTCTGAACAATTTTAACATAAGATTAAATATGATATACGATCCAAACATACAAGAAATATGCATTAGGTATGGGTTTTTCTTTTGACAGTCTTTTTTTTAACATGAATTGTTGAAAATTTATCAATAATTATATCATTTTAATTGTATTCATTATACCTGCTTTGTATTTCTTACATTTTATTTACTTCTCTATTTAATACTTGTCTTTTTCCCAACCTCCCCCCTCACCTGTTTTATCAAAAGGTTCCTCATAATTTTTATTCTCCCTCTTTATTCACTCTAACTTTTTCGACAAACAAAACTACTTTTTAGGACTTAATCGCTCACTCCTTTTTTCCCTTTACTTTTCTCTTTGCCTTTTTTGCAAACTATACCTCCTTCTCAATCTCCCTTTATCACTCTTAATGTTTGCCTATCCTTCTTTTCTTGCTCTTGCTCCCTTTTCCTCCCTCTCTCTCTCTCTCTCTCTCTCTCTCTCTCTCTCTCTCTCTCTAACTTTCTCTCTCCCTCTCTCTCTCTCCCTCTCTCTGTCCCTCTCTCTCTTTCTATCTCTCTCTATCTCTCTCCCTCTCTCTCTCTCTCTCTCTCTCTCTCTCTTCTTCTCGCTCTTTCTCTCTCTCTCTCTCTTACTCTCTTCTATCTTCTTCTCATTTGGTTGTTGGTTGTTCGTATGACTGACTTTCAATCCCGCCTCTTTCTTTATTCCTCTTCCACTCTGTATCTATATATCTCTGTCTTCTAGTCTATTGTGCTGCATCTCTCTTCACCTCCTTGCACCAGTTTGCTGGAGACTCTTTGTACTTTTGTTGTAGCTATTTAAAGGACATGACCCTTATGAAAGATTGAGTACATCCGATAAACCAGGAGCTGCGATGGCGTATTCTTCTCTCCACCTTGGAAATGTCAATGAAAGACAGCCACACTAGCGCATCAAGATTCATGTGTAAGTTCCTCTGAACAGGTCATAGTCTTTACATCTGTAAGTGCAAATGACTTGGCGGCGATTCAGTTCAGTCTCTGGAATAAAATTTTAATTTAATATCAGTGATCCACAATGGTAGCCCTTGATTAACGATAAAGGCTTTGGCCATTTCAGTTCTTTATTGCTTTTTCTCGCATGCATTTAATGTGTCTGCAATTTATATTTGATATACCTGGCGATTAAATTTTAAAATTAAGGTCACACCTGCACTCTTCCCTGGGGTTGCAACCTTAAACGGAATATTTTAAATAGCTTTCGGCCTGTTGATTTATTTTAACTTTCTATTTAGTTTACTAAGGTCATTTTCACCACCTTTCTGATTTCTTCTTTTACCCGACCCACATCTGAATATTTTTTTCATGTTCTTAGATGTTCTAGAGTTTTATATTCTATGCTTTCGTGTCTTCGGGATAAAGACTTGTATTTTCGGGATAAAGATTTATTCAAAATCAAGACATTTGAGTCTTTCTGCTTCCATGTATCATTTCTTGAGAATCCACATGACTAAGATAATGATCCGCGTGCGTAATTCTTCATTTGGTTTCTTTCCTTCTGGTACTAGGCATGTACTCAGAAAACCCCGGTTATACACTGTCAGCAGCCGATTCAACCTCTCTTATCAGGTCTAGTAAAAAGCAAAGTCAAATCAATGAAATGCTTCGAGAGAAATTCCTAAGAGAAATGTTCATACCTTCATTGTTCATAAGCTTTGATTAATTGCGACCAAAAAACTAGTTTTTGCCCCGCCCCAGTTATGTTGACTGATACAAAGTAAACGTGTTGCTATTCTCAATGCATTTAAATCAGATCCTTCTTTGTAGACACATGCTTCTGGTAGTTTGGATTCCTTAATCATCTCTCTCTCTCTCTCTCTCTCTCTCTCTCTCTCTCTCTCTCTCTCTCTCTCTCTCTCTCTCTCTCTCTCTCTCTCTCTCTCTCTTTCTTTATCTCTCTCACTCTCTCTCTCTCTCTCTCTCTCTCTCTCTCTCTCTCTCTCTCTCTCTCTCTCTCTCTCTCTCTCTCTCTCTCTCTCTCTCTCTCTCTCTCTCTCTCTCTCTCTCTCCTTCACCCCCATTTTGATTTATCTCAGATGTTCGCTATAACCCTTATCCCATCGGGTATCAGAAAACTGTTTACTGTCAATGTTGTTTTTTTCTGTTGCATCTCCTAGCCTTTGTTTTCCCTGTTAGGGTTCTTCTGTAGCATCTCCTAGCCTTTGTTTTCCCTGTTAGGGTTCTTCTGTAGCATCTCCTAGCCTTTGTTTTCCCTGTTAGGGTTCTTCTGTAGCATCTCCTAGCCTTTGTTTTCCCTGTTAGGGTTCTTCTGTAGCATCTCCTAGCCTTTGTTTTCCCTGTTAGGGTTCTTATGTAGCATCTCCTAGCCTTTGTTTTCCTGTTAGGGTTCTTCTGTTGCATCTCCTAGCCTTTGTTTTCCCTGTTAGGGTTCTTCTGTAGCATCTCCTAGCCTTTGTTTTCCCTGTTAGGGTTCTTCTGTAGCATCTCCTAGCCTTTGTTTTCCCTGTTAGGGTTCTTCTGTAGCATCTCCTAGCCTTTGTTTTCCCTGTTAGGGTTCTTCTGTAGCATCTCCTAGCCTTAGTTTTCACTGTTAGGGTTCTTCTGTAGCATCTCCTAGCCTTTGTTTTCCCTGTTAGGGTTCTTCTGTAGCATCTCCTAGCCTTTGTTTTCCCTGTTAGGGTTCTTCTGTAGCATCTCCTAGCCTTTGTTTTCCCTGTTAGGGTTCTTCTTTTCCAAAACAAATATACAACTATCAACACTTACGATGCCAACGCTCGCTAGACTCACTTCCCGGAAAGGATGGCAGATTGGGCGGGTAACGAGTAAACCACGTGGCAACTATGGAATATTATTTCGACCTACATTGTCTTCATTCCATCGTAACAATCGGTTGCCTAATAATTGTTTAAAAAATGATACTTAAGTTATGAATTCGCGAACCTAATCCACTCGACTAAAAAGAGAGAACAAAATTAACGAGAGAAAAGTCAGCCGGACTAGCGCAGTGGAAGCACAGAGGTTTTGACTGCGGAAAAAAGTGCGATCATGTGACTTGTTCGCCCGGCATAAAATCGGCTGCATTTTGCAGTGGACGTGAATAACAAGTGTATGTCAAGTCAGGTCTGGAAAAAGGTAAGCAGAATTGTTGTGGTAGTGCTGACTACCATTCTTACCGAATAACGTTGCCTGTAGATATTCAGTAGGACAGGCTTAGATTTAGCCGGTATAATCTTTTTTCAAAAAACTGATTTGAATCAGCATAGTTTTCTAGCAACTTATGAAGTACAATAGATTAAAGATTATTTTATGTAGTGTATTTTACAATTCTGCTTTACTTTATAATCGACTGTCTAAGGGTCTTTAAACTGTGACTATGTCAAAATTAAAAAAAAAAAAATTATGTGCGAGCCTCGACGCAGTAAGATTGAAGAGTAAAAAAAGCATTAGAAATATAGTATGATTAAGAGTCATGGGTTGTTCAATCGAAACTTTCTTTGGAGTTCCGAAAGAAGCCCTGTTATTAACTATTTACTTTCTAAAGTTCAAAAATGTTTGCCTGCATGTTGGTCTGATGATTCTAGCATTGTGGAGCCTTAAATGAAAATGGATTCAACCATAAAGCCGTTTGGTACTTTACCTATTGTTGTAATCCAAAAATGATTATCAACACCATCTCTCTCTCTCTTTTCTCTTCCTCTCTCTCTCTCTCTCTCTCTCTCTCTCTCTCTCTCTTTCTTTCTTTTCTATGTCTCTCGCCGTCACTCTCTATCTCTATTTATTTATCTATGTATGTCATTGCATATATATATATATACCTTTTTAACCACTCTTTTCTGACAGTCAGTCTGTCTGTCTATGTCTTCTCTCTATATCTCTTTCCCTCTGACTCTACATGAGTAATTCCCACCCTGGAAAAAAGATGTCTGTGCAACAAAGAAAGGAATTGAAACAATTTGCTGGGTCAGTATTTTCACACCCACCTGCAGACACCAACAAACATTGCGAAACTACTATAACCGATCGCCAAATTAAGGTTTCATATTTAATCATCTACAACACTACTCTTCTAAAGGCTCTGAGCATTTTTGTTACAGTCATCTAAAAGTGATCGATTTTTCCAAAGTATAAACTAAGAGCAGCGATAGTGGAAGAAGAAGAAGAAGAAGAAGAAGAAGAAGAAGAAGAAGAAGAAGAAGAAGAAGAAGAAGAAGAAGAAGAAGAAGAAGAAGAAGAAGAAGAAGAAGAAGAAGAAGAAGAAGAAGAAGAAAAAGAAGAAAAAGAAGAAGAAGAAGAAGAAGAAGAAGAAGAAGAAGAAGAAGAAGAAGAAGAAGAAGAAGAAGAAGAAGAAGAAGAAGAAGAAGAAGAAGAAGAAGAAGAAGAAGAAGAAGAAGAAGAAGAAGAAGAAGAAGAAGAAGAAGAAGAAGAAGAAGAAGAAGAAGAAGAAGAAGAAGAAGAAGAAGAAGAAGAAGAAGAAGAAGAAGAAGAAGAAGAAGAAGAAGAAGAAGAAGAAGAAGAAGAAGAAGAAGAAGAAGAAGAAGAAGAAGAAGAAGAAGAAGAAGAAGAAGAAGAAGAAGAAGAAGAAGAAGAAGCAAAGAGCAACCAGTGGCAGAGAATAACAGTTTGCTTTAGTTGGTTTCAAGGTTTATAGTTTTAAAAGTTTCTGCTATTTGACTATGTATGGCCATAACACTCTGAGGCAGCAAACGATTTGAGCTTTGATTGAGCGTAAGATAAAAGTAGAAAAATAGAGAAGGTAAGTAGTTTTCTAAATTTGCATTATGTTCACCATATTTTGAAATTAATATTTCTTCTAATTTGTTACTTTCTTTGTTTTCGTTTTAAGTTCCTTCTCTTCTTCTTCCTTTTATTTTGATTTAAATTTTTTTTTGGTTTATTTAATGTTGTGTGTGAATGTAATTATACAGAACTGTGAATACTTATTACAATTTGCCAATATTTTTTTCTAGATAAACCAGTGAGGTACTTAGTAATGGAATATAAGAATTCCCTACAGACTTGGCTGTTGGAAAGGTAGCCTCTATCTCTGCCTCTCTCTCTCTTTTTCTCTCTCTCTCTCTCTCTCTCTCTCCATCTCTCTCTCTCTCTCTCTCTCTCTCTCTCTCTCTCTCTCTCTCTCTCTTTCTCACTCTCTCTCTTTCTTATCGTTGAGAGATTGGGTGAGAGTGATGCTGCTATTTTGAGAACAATTCTGGAACATGAAATATAGAAAGTTCCTTGACTTCATAATGAGACGAGTTCACTTTTCTAAATTGAATGGTTATTTTCAAAGTTTTTAGCTTCACTTAAAACATTTAGAGGACAAGGCATTCGACCCAAGAAAGCTACCCCAGTCGCCATGTTTATATTTACGAACACTATGTTACAATGAAAGATTTAGAAACAATGAACTCCATAGAGACGTGTGTCCCTTGGTTAAGAAGTGACGGATCTGATTCTTCTTTAAATTTCAGCTTTGACAATGTGCCGTTTGTTCTTGACCTTTATTTTGACGTTGGAATCAACAAGGGTAAAGATTCTCAGCGATGCAGCATCCGCAGCCAGAGGTGAGCCTTTCAGTGTGCACTTGACCCACGGCAAATTGTTTTTTATATCAACAGAGATAAAATCATTGCAGAATTGAGTGATTGGGTTTAAGTTTGTAGTAGTTATAGCATGTGCAACTCTCAGGAATTCTTTCTGAGAACTATATTAGGAGTCGGTAAGAACCTTTTGGCATTCAATGCCTTGTCAGTGTGTTTATTTGAAAAAAGCCATCTCATGGTTCAGCAATCAAGAGTAATACAGTCTTCTCACGTATCTCTGACCAACACTGGGAAGGTAGAAGATAAGTGCTGCTCACCACATGACTTAAGGGACAAAGAGACTCTTACATTGTACTGGAATTGGCACTAAAGAGCCCCTTTAAGAAGAAGGCCTTGGGCCAAAAATCTGATTAGCTAGTCAAAACTAAAATCTAGTTCTGCTATATTTTAAATAAAATTTTCTTCATGCGTTATTTAAATTTAACTATACACCTGATATTTGAGACTAAACGTGGAATTTCTTGGCGCAAAATTTGAGACATAAGGTACTCCGAAATTGAGTCTAAACTAAGAACTGATATTTGGCATAAGTCTATTTTTTCTCCCTACAGAAATGAATAAACAGTCTTTGTTTGCGTGTTATGTCAATAACAACTAGATGATTTTTCGGCGCAGTTCCACTATTTCAGCACTATTGATGGTATTTCCAAGCTGTGGCATTTATTTACCCGACAGTTGATCTACAATCCTAATTTGATTGCTTAATGATGTAATTACCATTCCATCATCTATAAGACTGAAGAAATTCGTGGTGTATTTCAATTTTGGTTGTTCTTTATTTTTTAACATCGTAAACATGACTTTTATATTTATTGTCATTCCTTCCATTTTATTACCGTAGCTAGTCTTTTTCTTAAATTTGCTATGAATACCGACTGGTCTTGTTTCAAAATCTTAGTCCAGCTAAAACGATTTTCGAAGTAACTTCAGACCTTTTTATAAATGCCGATCTAGGTGACAGGCTAGTGGCTACCGTGTGATGATGGGAAGGGCATAGCGTTCTCTGTTACCCTACATGCTTTAACTTCATAATTGAATCTGCTTTTCACTTTTCCTCTAAGATATTATTATTCTGTTTAGGGGTGAAAACAGCTAAACAGTCACAACGCCCTCTCTCCCACCTGAGTTTGAGATAAGCATCAAAGTGGGAATAGGTATTGGGCGTTATAATTGGTTGTTTCCGGTCAAAAAAAGAATATTGAAAAAAAAAAAACTTTTCACAGTCTCAATTGTCACGTAAAAGAGACAAATCTATGTCTGCTGATTTGCTTCTTTTTTTTTTTTTTAACTTCAACGCTTTTCATATGCTTTTCTTTATTTGGATATTTTAAGCTCATGAAAGGAATATTAATTTTGAAATCCTTTTTGTTTTCCAAGTCTAAAAATTATAAAGTTCGGTATTGTATTAGTTTTGTGCCTAAGCTTTGGTTCCCATGGTTGTTTAGCCTTTGTCGTAATGATCAGATTTTTTTTATTAAAAGATAGCTACTTACAAAGCGATTATGTCTGAAAAAGTATAGGCAATCTCTAGTGAATTATTGCCTGGAGGAAAAAAAACTATATATGCTGTATCCTTCCAAGAATTTTATTCTGTAAAGTATATAGATTGAGCCTTGAGATAAGAAGTACGAAAGCAAAAGCTTAAAGTCCTAAATCCCAATATGCCCTAGTCCATAGAATAAAAGGGAGAAAAAGTGTGATATAATTGCCGGTTCTAAACAAACTGAGAAAATTAGAAATAAGATTCGTTTCAATTCTGATTCGCTATTCGCGTAGTGAGTTGTACTAACAGTAACAGCAAGTAGCGCCTATTATACTAATGTTGTACTAACAGTAACAGCAAGTAGCGCCTATTATACTAATGTTGTACTAACAGTAACAGCAAGTAGCGCCTATTATACTAATGTTGTACTAACAGTGACAGCAAGTAGCGCCTATTATACTAATGTTGTACTAACAGTAACAGCAAGTAGCGCCTATTATACTAATGTTGTACTAACAGTAACAGCAAGTAGCGTCTATTATACTAATGTTGTACTAACAGTAACAGCAAGTAGCGCCTATTATACTAATGTTGTACTAACAGTGACAGCAAGTAGCGCCTATTATACTAATGTTGTACTAACAGTGACAGCAAGTAGCGTCTATTATACTAATGTTGTACTAACAGTGACAGCAAGTAGCGCCTATTATACTAATGTTGTACTAACAGTGACAGCAAGTAGCGCCTATTATACTAATGTTGTACTAACAGTGACAGCAAGTAGCGCCTATTATACTAATGTTGGACTAACAGTGACAGCAAGTAGCGCCTATTATACTAATGTTGTACTAACAGTGACAGCAAGTAGCGCCTATTATACTAATGTTGTACTAACAGTGACAGCAAGTAGCGCCTATTATACTAATGTTGTACTAACAGTGACAGCAAGTAGCGCCTATTATACTAATGTTGTACTAACAGTAACAGCAAGTAGCGCCTATTATACTAATGTTGTACTAACAGTAACAGCAAGTAGCGCCTATTATACTAATGTTGTACTAACAGTAACAGCAAGTAGCGCCTATTATACTAATGTTGTACTAACAGTAACAGCAAGTAGCGCCTATTATACTAATGTTGTACTAACAGTAACAGCAAGTAGCGCCTATTATACTAATGTTGTACTAACAGTAACAGCAAGTAGCGCCTATTATACTAATGTTGTACTAACAGGAACAGCAAGTAGCGCCTATTATACTAATGTTGTACTAACAGTGACAGCAAGTAGCGTCTATTATACTAATGTTGTACTAACAGTAACAGCAAGTAGCGCCTATTATACTAATGTTGGACTAACAGTGACAGCAAGTAGCGTCTATTATACTAATGTTGTACTAACAGTGACAGCAAGTAGCGTCTATTATACTAATGTTGTACTAACAGTGACAGCAAGTAGCGTCTATTATACTAATGTTGTACTAACAGTGACAGCAAGTAGCGCCTATTATACTAATGTTGTACTAACAGTAACAGCAAGTAGCGCCTATTATACTAATGTTGTACTAACAGTGACAGCAAGTAGCGCCTATTATACTAATGTTGTACTAACAGTAACAGCAAGTAGCGCCTATTATACTAATGTTGTACTAACAGTAACAGCAAGTAGCGTCTATTATACTAATGTTGTACTAACAGTAACAGCAAGTAGCGCCTATTATACTAATGTTGTACTAACAGTGACAGCAAGTAGCGCCTATTATACTAATGTTGTACTAACAGTGACAGCAAGTAGCGCCTATTATACTAATGTTGTACTAACAGTGACAGCAAGTAGCGCCTATTATACTAATGTTGTACTAACAGTGACAGCAAGTAGCGCCTATTATACTAATGTTGTACTAACAGTGACAGCAAGTAGCGCCTATTATACTAATGTTGTACTAACAGTGACAGCAAGTAGCGCCTATTATACTAATGTTGTACTAACAGTGACAGCAAGTAGCGCCTATTATACTAATGTTGTACTAACAGTGACAGCAAGTAGCGCCTATTATACTAATGTTGTACTAACAGTAACAGCAAGTAGCGCCTATTATACTAATGTTGTACTAACAGTAACAGCAAGTAGCGCCTATTATACTAATGTTGTACTAACAGTAACAGCAAGTAGCGCCTATTATACTAATGTTGTACTAACAGTAACAGCAAGTAGCGCCTATTATACTAATGTTGTACTAACAGTAACAGCAAGTAGCGCCTATTATACTAATGTTGTACTAACAGTAACAGCAAGTAGCGCCTATTATACTAATGTTGTACTAACAGTAACAGCAAGTAGCGCCTATTATACTAATGTTGTACTAACAGTAACAGCAAGTAGCGCCTATTATACTAATGTTGTACTAACAGTAACAGCAAGTAGCGCCTATTATACTAATGTTGTACTAACAGTGACAGCAAGTAGCGCCTATTATACTAATGTTGGACTAACAGTGACAGCAAGTAGCGTCTACTATACTAATGTTGTACTAACAGTGACAGCAAGTAGCGCCTATTATACTAATGTTGTACTAACAGTGACAGCAAGTAGCGTCTACTATACTAATGTTGTACTAACAGTAACAGCAAGTAGCGTCTATTATACTAATGTTGTACTAACAGTGACAGCAAGTAGCGCCTATTATACTAATGTTGTACTAACAGTGACAGCAAGTAGCGTCTATTATACTAATGTTGTACTAACAGTAACAGCAAGTAGCGCCTATTATACTAATGTTGTACTAACAGTGACAGCAAGTAGCGTCTATTATACTAATGTTGTACTAACAGTGACAGCAAGTAGCGTCTATTATACTAATGTTGTACTAACAGTGACAGCAAGTAGCGTCTATTATACTAATGTTGTACTAACAGTAACAGCAAGTAGCGCCTATTATACTAATGTTGTACTAACAGTAACAGCAAGTAGCGCCTATTATACTAATGTTGTACTAACAGGAACAGCAAGTAGCGCCTATTATACTAATGTTGTACTAACAGTAACAGCAAGTAGCGCCTATTATACTAATGTTGTACTAACAGTAACAGCAAGTAGCGCCTATTATACTAATGTTGTACTAACAGTAACAGCAAGTAGCGCCTATTATACTAATGTTGTACTAACAGTGACAGCAAGTAGCGCCTATTATACTAATGTTGTACTAACAGTAACAGCAAGTAGCGCCTATTATACTAATGTTGTACTAACAGTAACAGCAAGTAGCGCCTATTATACTAATGTTGTACTAACAGTAACAGCAAGTAGCGCCTATTATACTAATGTTGTACTAACAGTAACAGCAAGTAGCGCCTATTATACTAATGTTGTACTAACAGTAACAGCAAGTAGCGCCTATTATACTAATGTTGTACTAACAGTAACAGCAAGTAGCGCCTATTATACTAATGTTGTACTAACAGTAACAGCAAGTAGCGCCTATTATACTAATGTTGTACTAACAGTAACAGCAAGTAGCGCCTATTATACTAATGTTGTACTAACAGTAACAGCAAGTAGCGCCTATTATACTAATGTTGTACTAACAGTAACAGCAAGTAGCGCCTATTATACTAATGTTGTACTAACAGTAACAGCAAGTAGCGCCTATTATACTAATGTTGTACTAACAGTAACAGCAAGTAGCGCCTATTATACTAATGTTGTACTAACAGTAACAGCAAGTAGCGCCTATTATACTAATGTTGTACTAACAGTAACAGCAAGTAGCGCCTATTATACTAATGTTGTACTAACAGTATCAGCAAGTAGCGTCTTTTATACTAATGTTGTACTAACAGGAACAGCAAGTAGCGTCTATTATACTAATGTTGTACTAACAGTGACAGCAAGTAGCGCCTATTATACTAATGTTGTACTAACATTAACAGCAAGTAGCGCCTATTATACTAATGAAATTGGACTAAGCCTACAATGCTTTTATATACTTTTGGAACAAGTTCAGCTATTCTGGAATGGCACAAAATGATTTGTTTAGAACCATTATTTAAATTTCATCATGGGGACATGAGTATGAAACCATGACTATTGTGTTTGTGTAGAAAATACGACGTCAGACACTTCAAGATGGATATCTTTGTGATTGCCGTCTTTAGATAAAACAATATTTTAAACCTTCACAATATAAAAAGTTAAATTTGATGTGAGAAATAATACGTGACCTGAGAATAAAAAGGTCTTAACAGCATTTTTTTTAACAAAACAATCGAATTAAATTCCTTGTTTTGTTTCTTGGCCATTCTAGGTTACCTATGTTTGACACAATGTGTAGAATAATTGTATGCAATTTCATTTTTTTTTCTACTATAACAAAGTTTCAATCAAAATTTGGATTAAACAGGGTTTCAACCGATTCAGACAATAAAGAAATCGCTTTAAAAACTGACACGCCAACCAAAATCCCTGTATCTCACGCATTTTTTTTGGTAAGCTTCCTACCCGGACTCTACTTCCGATTTCGTTAGCTGGATTTGAATCTCAGTCCGAGGTGGCCAAGAACTTGTTTGACAATGAGTTGTCCAGTTCATCATATCAAGATTCGGATGGAGATGACGCTTACTACTCAATCTCTTGTGACTGCAGTTCTTTAGTTTGTGATAGTGATGATATGTAAGTATTATTGTGTAAATACATTGACTATTGAATATATATTAGAATTAAACCGAGTCTCAGACTCGAAGTACAATATAGATACTAATAAACAATTAGTAATAGTTACAGATTTGGAGAAAGTCTAAGATGAAACTTCTCCTAGTCGCCAGTCAACGCCAGTTTAAAAGCTCTTACGCTGGCAGCAACTGTTCCACTGCCTTAAAACCGTTAGCACTTCAAGAGTGACGCCAAAAGCGTCCCCTGCAGATGCCCGCCTATTTGGCCAAGATCTCACCGAGAACCCTAGCCAAACTCCAGTTACACTACAGGCCATATCCACTTTTTTATTACTGTGAAAAGCATTGGATTGATGTGGATTCTTTCTCTTTGTGAGTGTGACTTTCCTGCATAGCTAATGCTATGAAACATAAAATAACTCGAGCGACTAATGTGCGGTTAAAATTTACATGGTGAAATCTCTAGAATCTAGAATGTAACTTCTGGGTGTATGAAAATTGGATCTGTCTTGATCTTTTACGTCTACCTAGAATTAGAAATCTAGATGCTACACTAGATCTATACAAGTCATAGTTCTAGCTTTAGACCAGATTCTGTAATTGATCTCTTGATCTAGAATTTAGCTTTGATCTAGGATTCATTTATTCCAGGATTAAGGGAATAACCACGTTTCGCACACAGAATTACATACCGTAAGTATGAGTCATAACGTAACTAACACGTTGTTTCCCTAGTGACGTGTGCAAATCGGCTTGCGTTGTTTACATCGGAAGCCGCAAGCGAGCGTTAGGCCTGGTCAGCCTGGTCAACTGCTGCTGCAGGTAAAACTGTCTCGGATCATGTGATTGTTATGTAATGTAACTGTGTGAGCATGAAGTGAAAACACTCTACACAGCGCGCTTGCACTTGTTTCAGGCTAGTACTTAATACCGGTAGCATTAAAGCATCGCTGGCAGTCATCATGGAACCCTTATATAACAGTTACATTCTCGGTGGTACGTAGCATGTTTGCGAAAAGCGATTATGCTACGTACCGCTGGATGGGAGGGGTTGATGCAAATGATGTCGGTCAGTTTAAAAATATAACGTCGTAGTCAAGCTTAGGGACCGTTAATCTTTCCTGCGAAAGCTCAGAAATACATGTATCGGAATAGAACGTAACGATGCAAGCTGTCCGCTCCCTTAGTCTTGATTTTTCGTTAAGTTGTGTGGTCGCGTCATGTATTTTAAATCTACAGTATTTTGTTGGTAATTTTGGGCTAAATCTAGACCCTATAATAGACGTCAGTGAATTATTTGAATTTATACATATCTTGATTGGGATAAAAAAAAATATACATAAATGTTTATGCCCCCAACTTGAATAACACTGTTCAACTTCAAATCTATGATGTGAACAAAGGAATCACAAAACTTAAAACAATTGCCGGATTTTGATACCAAAAACTTAGCAGTTTCCTTCATTTTGTCACTGCTTCAGTTTGGCTGAGAATTTAAAATATCTTTCTTTACCTGAAAAATTTTTATATGGCGCATGACCACCCCTGAAGTGAACTGCTCTCTACGCTCGTAGATGCCCTTAACACAGTTATAGCACTCACCTAAGTAATGCTGGATGTGTATAGACATAAAATTGAAAACACTTTTTAAAATTTTGAATTTCTTGCAAGTGGTAGAGATTCTCATTAAAATTTCATTAGGCGTTGTATTTTCTAAATCAAAAGATGTTTTATTCTACATTTCAATTCTTGATCATCTTTCAAAAATCGGATTTTTCTTCAACAAATTCGAACGCTCTGACCACTAAAGAACCGGCCGTCAACTCTGGCGATGTGCCTCATTGTTCTTCCAAGAAACCTGTGGTCCTCCACATTCAGTCCAGCTATGGAGGCGCCTCATTATGTGTGGGAGCCCAAAGCCCTCTCTAGCCCAACAAATTCAAACTCCGACCACTACGGAACTGGCTGCCAAATCTGGCGATGTGCCTCATTGTTCTTCCAAGAAATCTGTGGCCTTTCGCAATCCAGCTAAAGTGACGCCTCACCACAATGTCTTGTTGGAGCCTGAAGCGTTCTTCAGCTCATCAAATGTGCCGTTAATCTATAGACTGATGTGTCAGAGTCTTGTTTTCAAGTATGGAGGCCTTTTGAAAAATTCAGCAGTTATAATTTGATGTTTTCATTTTCTGTACTGTTAAGCATAGAAATGTTTTGTATTCCATATGTTTAAGTCACGGCACTAATGTAGATTCAGACCTTAGCAGCCCCCTAGCTTTAGTGGCATCAAGAAAGATTTGGAAACTGCGTAGTAAGTCCTGTATAATGTTGTGTCCATGCCTAAACTGGGGTTACTTCTGTACTTCTTCCAGGCATAAGCTTACAATTTGTTTTTCAACTCAACTAGCTTTTTAATTTACATTTTAAGCCCTAACTTTACCTTTCCTGGTTGTTAAACTGGATACTTTTGACGTGATCTTTCACTGTTGTTATTTTTTTTAATATTTATGTTTGAATGTTAATAAACTACTTAGTTGCTACTCCATCTAATACCCCTTTACTCAAATGATTATGAATTTTTTAAACAGCAAGTCTTTCAAATCCACTTTGTCCTATGCACTTTGCCGAGCTATGGATCATATTTCAAGTGAATTTAAAAAATGTGACTCTTTTTACGTCCTCAATTTCTTTAGTTCAAAACTTAATTAAAGCTGAACTTTTCAACAAAACTTAAATATAACGTAACGTATGTACTTTTACATTCGATGAATTTTTGTCCTGATAACCGTGATATTTTCCCTAAGAGGAAATGTTTATTGTTAAATGTGAATACAAAGTAACAGTAGGCTTATGTATTTTTTTTTCATATTTTCCATATTATATAGCTTATTAAAAAAAAGACAACTTCCTTTTCTTTTAAAAACTGGTCTTACGTACCATGGCAATATTGATTGCTCGTGAAACTTAACACGTACCAAACTAGAAAATAAAAAATTGAAAGAAATGTGAACTCTAAATTAAATCTAAGCTCTTTTTCTTTCTTTCTTTTTTTTTTTTTTTGTTGCTAACATTTATTTTGTGTCTTTAATTGTTCAAGTCACACAGCTCAAATAAAATATTGAAAGAAATGTGAACTCTAAATTAACTCTAAGCTCTTTTTTTTTTTTTTTTTTTTTTGTTGCTAATATTTATTTTGTGTCTTTCATTGTTCAAGTCACACAGCTTGGCTATGTCTTGTTTTGCTTGTGGTGGTGACGGTAATGTTGTAGGAGCAGCTTCCAATGTCGAAAACACACGTTTATAACCGCAACAGCCTTTTGCTTCGACGCTTCAGTGAAATATAACCAGTAGCCTCGCTGTTTAATCAACTTTTTGCTATACAAATTATTTTTCCACGGTTTTTCAAACCTATCCAGCTTTCTGTTTGGCGGAATGATTGAAAAAAATCATATACACTTTTTTTATTTTTGTGGGTTGGACCACAATACTGTTCTTTTCTTTTCTCAATCCAGATTTATTTAAAGATGGGAGTCCATCCAAATATGTGTAGAGCAGCTGCGATAAAAATGAGAATGATAATATTATCTTTCATCTGCTGTCAGACTAATGTATTTATCCTACATTTTTCTCTCAGTGCGAAAGGTGGAGGTCTTTTTGAAAAATTATCTTACTCAACGCAAACAGATATCGGTTGGGTTAAGTAATAAACAATTACGGCATAATTTTAAAAAACGAGAAGAGATTTTTCAATGGATCTTAACCCATGTCAAACTCAATTTTATTGAAACCCATGATCGTCAGAAAGCAATTTGACGGTTATTTTTACGGCCTTCTCTGTCTTTTTTAAATTCATGTCAACAGATTATAAGTTTATCGAAGAACCGAGCACCATCTTAAAAGACGGTCGATACCGTGTGCGGGATACACCGTGGAGCGGGGTGCCCTCCTCTCTGAGCTGCGCTAAAAAAGTGCTTGGCATGGATTCAGGGTCCAGGGGTTACTTCTTCGAGACAGGTTCTGGCGAGTGCACACCCCTCCTGTGGATCGGTGGAGGATCAGGCAACGCAAGCAACCACATCCCATCAGGTCAACTCTATCTGCTGGATGTCACAGAATTGATGTGTCCTGATCCTTTTCAAGTAATTTTCTTGTAAACTACGTTGATTATCCGCTGACTTTACGGTGTCACTCTTATTTTAAATTAATGCCTGCTCTGTATCTGGAGTAAAAGGCAAACATAATGATCTGAGCAGTGCATTATGGATTTTGATAGATGTGACGCCATTCTGAACTCTCTCTCTCTCTGTCTCTCTGTCTCTGTCTCTCCCTCTCCCCATCTCTCTCTCTCTCTCTCTGTCTCTGTCTCTCCCTCTCCCCATCTCTCTCTCTCTGTCTCTCTGTCTCTCTGTCTCTGTCTCTCCCTCTCCCCATCTCTCTCTCTCTCTGTGTCTCTCTGTCTCTGTCTCTCCCTCTCCCCATCTCTCTCTCTCTGTCTCTGTCTCTCCCTCTCCCCATCTCTCTCTCTCTCTCTCTCTCTCTCTGTCTCTCCCTCTTTCCATCTCTCTTTCTCCTCTCTCTCTCTCTGATTCTCTCCCTTCATCTCTCTTTATACACTGTATATATCTCTCCTTTCATGTCTCTCTCCCTCTCCCCATCTCTCTTTCTCTCTCTCTCTCTCAGATTCTATCCCTTCATCTCTCTCTCTATATATGTTTCTCTTTTCATCTCTCACTCCATCCCTCTCCCTCTCTCCATCTCTCTCTGAGTCGCTCCCTTTATCTCTCTCTATATCTCTTTACTTTTATCTCTCTCACTCTCTCTTTCCCTCCCTTCATCTCTCTCTGACTCTCTCGCTTCATCTCTCTCCACATATCTCTCTCCTTTCATCTCTCTCTCACTCTCCCTCCTTTCATATATCTCTCTTTCCCTTCATCTCCTTCTCTATCTCTCTTTCTTTATCTCTCTCTGTCTCTGTCAGTCTGTCTGTCTGTCTGTCTGTCTGTCTCTGTCTCTGTCTCTGTCTCTGTCTCTTCTCTGTCTCTGTCTCTCTCTCTCTCTTCTCTCTGTCTCTCTGTCTCTCTCTCTCTCTCTCTCTCTCTCTCTCTCTCTCTCTCTCTCTCTCTCTCTCTCTCTCTCTCTCTCTCTCTCTCCCCTTGGCAATTGTCCAAATTTAATATGCAGGGAACAATTACAAAAGACCTGAAGTCAATTGACTTTTCGTTGCTTGCCACAATTTGATTCTTGTTTACTTACAAGTAGGGAAAAGAAACCTAGTTTTGTATTGTATCAATCTCTTACAGGATATTAATAAAAGCTCACGAGTACATTGCCTTGCAGGAGTTCATGTTATTGTAACTTCCATGATAGTAAGCACTAAAAACGATTTCTAAATACAGTGTGATTTTACTACATGTTAATAAGCTATTATTCTTACTGAACTTGTTGCCTCGTTTACCAATTGCAAGCGACACGAAATGTTGCTTATGGCAGCAGAGCATCTTGTAGAATGGTGTTGCAAGTTGTAACATTGCTTCGTGTAAACACGTTGAAGATTGGTAGGGAATTCACAAAGCCAATGGATTGTTGTGTATAATTTTTATACGAAAAACAGTTTTAAAAGGTGAATTCAAACTTATTATTCTTGGTAGTGTTAAAAAGAGCTCTGTAGACGTACATATGGCATCCTTTCTGTATTTTCCTCGTGGATTACGTTAAAAGGGTGTTTTTTTTATTTTTGTCGTCGTGTTATGATGAAATTAAAGGATATCAAAAGATTAGTGGATTGATGTCACCGTGACAAAGTCCTAGATGTCAGGCACATCGGGACTCATTCGCCAATATCAGGGTTTTGTAAGCTCAGACAATAGCTTTTATAGAAACTAAACAATCAAAACAGCAATATAAAAGACAAAAAGAAAGCAGCTTTGTCTGTGATTTTTCTATTCGAAACTCAACAGGGTGTCCAATGCAACACTATAATTTACTGTGGTTTAGTAATGTGTTACACATTGCACCATTGGTGTTTGATGACTTGGGCTGTAAAATCATGGCAAGCTGACCACGAAAGAGATCTTAAAACGTTCTGTTTACAAGATAAACCAACAGTACTGTACAACACACTTTATTTATCTCTTTTTTTTTTGTATGCAGACAGAATAAATAATACTGTGGTATTAAAAAAAAATCATGTAAAGTTAAAATTATAATTTAAAAAAAAAATAATTATAAAAAACATAACAACAATTTACATAAACAAAACAGTTAGTTGAAAGCGAAGATAATTTTAGGAGCAAAAACTTCTGTAAATGTCTCATTCCTCACTCTAAATCTTCCTCAGACAGCGAGGTACGGCGAGCTACAGCAGGTGGCTTGTGTCAGGAGAATAAGCCCAGCCACCACCTACAATCAAGCCACGTCTCAATGCGCCTCCATGGGAGGCTACCTGGCCTCCGTCAAAACAGCCGAGAAACTCGCCCTGATCACAGACCTGGCCAAGGGAGATAAGATATGGGTGGGACTGGACGACATAGAAGAAGAGGGACGCTATGTCTGGCAGGAAGACGCCTCAATACTGACCCAAGCAATCATAGACTCTGTGTTTTACAGAGGTCAGCCAAGCAACTACCGAGGTGCTGAGCACTGTATTCAACTTATGGACGAAAAATTAAAGCTGAATGACGTTCGCTGCTCGTCCAAATCGGACGCCGTGTGTGAGATATCGCCCAGGTATAGAAACTTCTAGAGCCGTCTGACATAAAAAAAAAAAATATATCTTTCCATGGTGTCCAAGCACATATGCATATAATCATTCAATTTTCTTAAAGCTCTTCTTAGATTTGAAAAGGAGGCGGAAACTTTACCGTAAAAACTTTCGAAAAAGACAATATGTCATGTCCACCGTGTATCTACAGTGTCAGGATAAATACAGCCGAAACAGTTTACAATAAGGATGTTTCTTATATCTGTTAACCGCCGGTGGAGTTTTTGGTTTGTTTTCTTCTTCTTTTCTCTTTTTCTTTTTTTCTTTTTGTTTTTCAACTTCTACAGAAGTTATACTCAATAAGAGAGCGTATCAAAAAATCCAAATTTTAATTATTTTTTTTTTACCGGAAAGGACTGGCCTTTATAAAAAAAAAAAAAAAAAGTTGAATGACAGGACAGTCTCATAATTGCAAGAAGTAGCAGTAAATAGCTTTATGCTACGAATAAGCATAAAAAGTATACCTTGGTTGTTGACCACTTATATAATAAATCGTCATGTAAATTTTTTCCATGCTTCACATTTTACTGCTTCTTTCCTGGCGGTGGTATTTGTAAAGGTGCTATCAGTTCAAGCTGATTGGTCTTTTTTATTTTAAATTTTGGTGAACATTTTAACTACACTATGTTTTCTACATATTATATTCTAAAAAAGTTTTTGTAAGCCTCTATATATCGGTTTGAAACTTTTGACGTTCCATAATTCATAATTTGGAAATTTCAAATGCTAAGACGAGAACTTGAAAGCAACTAATTCTGTGCTTTCCAAATCTATGAACGATCTTTCTAAAGGTTCATTTTACGGCTATTTGTGTTCCAAGATCGCTCTGTCTTGCAGGAAATGATAGCTGCCCATTTATTCCTATCTGCATAATAACAAGCGGTTTAAAGGTCGTATCAATAGATAAAGATTTATCTAGTTTAGCTAACTATTCTTATGAGCTGCTGGATGGCATTTCTTTTTTATTATTTACTTAGCTTAGCGGATGCATTTTAAGGCAGGCAGATCATAAGCTGAATAGAAAATTTTAAAATCTTATTATATCTAACACCTGGATCCATATTAATTTTATGTGAAGGCCTAAACTTTATTTAAAAAAACAAAAACAAACAAAAAACAACTAGATATCAAAAACAAAATTTGGCTACTGCAATTTCTTGCTCGTATTGTTGGGCGACGACACTCTAAACCAGTTAAAAAAGGTGTGGAAAGTCTTGAAACTTAAAGAGCCTGTTAATTTCTTAGGAAAATTGCTTTAAAATGATAAAAAGTTTTTACAAAAATCGGTTGTTTGTTTCCTTTTTTATTAGTAATTTATTAAAAATAAACCGTATCGTTCGCACCTAAAATTAGAGTTTCAGATTTTAGTTATAAATGCAAATATATAAAAAATATATTGCTCCATATTCTTTAGTGTAACTTTAGGCCGAATAAATTTGTACCGTGAAATTCTTATGAAAGACTAATCTTAATTCTTTACTTAATTCGTCAGTGTTTGGTTTTTCTTTCTCAAGAATACAGCATCAGGTGGACGTATAAAGATCAATTTTATTTTTTAATCTTAAGGATTACGGCTCCACGTATGTCCAAACGAAATCAGTTGGACGTAAATTGCACACACAAAACCGTATACAAGAATCATTACATATGGGTCTCTTCTGGGCAAACATTTCTAGTTCTGCTGAATACAGATCTTAATGTAGCAGTGAATATTAAAATAAAGATGTATTTTTCTTTACACTGCTGTGCAGTGTTGACAGGATGGAGATTCAAGTGTAATTAACCTTAAGTATGTGCTCCACGTAGTCACTTTCGAAAGAAATGAAATGAAATTTTATTAAACTTGGGGCATTTTTCAACCATCCGCTTATGTAGACTAAAATCTGTTTTTATAAGTTCAGAATTTTATCTCTTTACTTGTTTCTGGGATGATTCTAGAAATAGATCAAGCCCAGTGCAGTAGGTTTAGCTTTTCAATAAAGGGGTTCTAATTTTTATTAAACAATTCTTAATCTACATGTTATTTAGCTTAGAATTTGGCTAGAAAACTTTATACCTCCTTGTGCAAAACGCAAATTTGGATAAGAGGATGAGCTTATAGAGGCAAACTACATGCCCCCTGGTAGTTATTCTGCTTTTCTTTCAACAAATTTGATTTCCTGCATGTACAAAATAAATCTAACGAATTGAATGAAAATGCAAAGTCTTTGTACAAAACCCCTATGACATACTTTTAGATAATTCTTAGTATAAAAGATACAATAAAATGTGAAAACTTTGAAATGCCGCACAATCAACAAAAGTTGTTTTACAAAGAAATTATTTTTATCCTTCTGCTTTTTCTCTTAGAAAAAAAAAAAACCAAGTGAAAAAAATCAATTTAAAAAAAAAAACTCAGTTAGAAAAAAGTAAAAGAAACATCACTCCAGAACATTTTAAAAATGCGACATTATTAACACAGTTAGCTACCTTAACTCTGGCTTACATTTCTGTAAATCGCGAAAAAGATGTTATGCGTTGATGATATAAGCATCGTAGTCTTTGACATTACCAAGAAAAAAAATCATGTCAATAGTAACTGTTGTAAACTTTCATAACATTTTGATGTTAATTTTGAATATCATTATTAAAAATGAAACGACCAATATAATGAATAGAAAGTCACCCTACAATCAGAAAGAAAAACGCTAAGTAAAAAACATTATATCGCTCTATAGCTTTATCTATCCTTTTTCACCCTTTGTTACACTAAGTTTATTCGCTGTTACAGAAAGTTTTTTCGCTTTGTCTACAAAACTTTATATCGTTGCCTGGATTTTTATTTATTTGACAGACTTTTTGTAAATATATGTGCATTAATTTTTTGTCAACGCAATCGATAGATTTTTGTCCAGAGATATTGGGCTACGCCCTCGGAGACCCAAAATAGATAATGGCCCGGTTCTATGAAGGGCTCACAACTCTAAGATGGATCCTAACAGAAATTATCTTTAATCATTCATTTTCCTGTCTGGTTATTTATCTTTAAATCAATCACTCTCTCTGTCTTTATATAAATCTCAAGATTTACAAAACAAATGGCTGTACAATAATATAAAATGAAATGGATCTATGCGCTCGAATGATAGAAAAGAATTCTCGTCACGCGTAACACAACCAGTCTTACAAATTAATTGGGTTTTTGAAAATGATGAGTAAGTACCTTTAGTAACCCCTCCCCTTTTTTATTTATTAACTTCTTGTTATCATTTTTCATTTTTAAAGTTAGAACTGATTTTTCTTTCATGTGCCTATCTTATCATTTTTTTTCTGTTGATCTCTCTCTGTCTCTGTCTCTCTCTCTCTGTCTCTCTCTCTCTCTGTCTCTCTGTCTCTCTCTCTCTCTCTCTCTCTCTGTCTCTCTCTGTCTCTCTGTCTCTCTCTCTTTCTGTCTGTCTGTCTGTCTGTCTCTCTCTCTCTCTCTCTCTCTCTCTCTCTCTCTCTCTCTCTCTCTCTCTCTCTCTCTCTCTCTCTCTCTCTCTCTCTCTCTCTCTCTCTAGGCGAATAAGAAAAGTATCAAAATCGGCAAAAACAGTTTTGCCATTAAAAAAAAATAAATAAATAGTAGTTTCGGCAAAATTTGGACATTTCATGCCAGCTGATTTATTCAGACCAAAAGCTGTGGAAGAGAAAAAAGTGCTAGCAGCATATAACTGAGCTTCTCTTCTGGTCTATGCAGTTCTAGCGTGTTGTACTTTGAACGTTTTTATGATTAATAGTTTGGGCAATCCCCCTTTTTGTGTCATGGTTCGTATAAAAAAACAAAAGAACAAACAAAAACAAACAAAAACCAAAAACCAAACCAAATCAAACCATGAAACAAAGTTATGAGGTTAGCAGAGTAAAAACAGATCTAGAAAAGTAAATTATATATATATATATATATATATATATATATATATATATATATATATATATATATATATATATATATATATATATATGTTTGTACAAGCATGAATGCCTAGCGGTGCACTACTTAACAGGATTTCTGAACTGCCCATTTATTCATACGCACCTTTATTGCGCCTTTAAGGGTCAGTTCAGACAGGGCGGTTTGAACCGCGCTGTTGAAAACGCACTGTTGCATTTTCAATGATAGTCTATGGAATCGTTGACATGTAACCGCAGCGGTTGAGGAAACGCCGCGGTTTTGAGTTTCCCCTCGCAACCGCGCAGTCGGCCAGCGGGTCGAGATACATACATACATAGGCATGGTACACACAGAGCTGGTCTCCCGCTCGGTGTGCAGGCATTGAGCAACGTTGGTTGTACGCCAACCAATGAGAGTACAGGATGTGTGATGTAACCTGGAGCTTTGCCCCTCATTAGTCACTGGGTTGGCATGAGGAAGAAAGCATGGAAGAGCAGTTTGATACTGATTTATTTATCACCGAAATTGAAAAGCGCCCATCAATATGGGATATGACATCTCCCTCATCAGCTTGTTGGTTGAAGATAGGTCCTCCTTGACTAGTTGCAGCAAGTCGTCAAATAATTTCAAGGACATTCTCAAATAATTGAAAAACTTTGTTTCATGCGCTCTTAAGGAAGGATACAGGGTGGTAAACATGCCGTGCGTTAGTCTATCACTTAGAGTTGGATGAATCCAATGTTTTCTTTGTCTGTGTTTGCGTCTTTTCAAGCAGCGATGTAACAACCAAACGCATGCTATTTCCTCCAAATCCATCCTGACACCGCACATTTCCGAGAGTTCTTGAATCAACCGTTGTGGTTATGTCGCGTTGCAAACCGCCTTGTATGAACGATCCCAGCGGCAAACGCGCGGCAGCCGTCGCGGTTGAAACCGTCCTGTCTGAACTGACTGTAAAGGGATCTACAAATAGATTGGGAAGTTACAAAATTAGCTAACTCATGTAAGTGAGTGAAATAAAGAGTTCTGTTCCTGTGTAGAATATCAGTATAATTGTGGAAAACACATAAGCTTTTCACACAGCAATTATTTTTATAAGGGTCATGTCGAGCCCAATTAGAATACGAAGAGTTAAAGTGAATGTGGGACTGCGCAACTTTTGTCTATTTCAGTGCCAATGACATTGTCCTTCCTCTCAAGAGGGCCGAGTCCATGATATTAGCCTGATAGTTCTGACTCGTCGGGTGTGTTGGCTGAACTAAGCAGGGGCAGTGGCGTGTACACAATTAATACACGGAGGGGTAAACTACACTCATCACTTTTACCTGAAAAATCCTGACATACAGTTAGATTTTATTCGTTTGATTTAAAATAATGGATCTGGCCTTGCAATAGAACCTGCGATGCACAAAAGGGAAACATAATGTTAAGATAAAATAAAAATGTTTCTTTTCAATCTCGGCTAGACTCACAAAATAATAAATGAACAAAATTACAAATCGTCCCTTCGTGTGAGGCCCCTTAAGTCCAAAATCCAAAAAGCCGCCATTTTTTTTTTTTTTTTTTTTTTTTTTTGTCTGAAAATTGCATCAATAAATCCATGAAGGTCACAGTTGTGCATCTGACTTTTCAGTATGACAAGCATCTGTGTTCCATTTTATTTTGAAAGTAGTTGATCAGAATGACTAAAGAAGAAAGAAAATAAAAGAGAGAGAGAGAGAGAGAGAGAGAGAGAGAGAGAGAGAGAGAGAGAGTTGATTGTTTTGTTTTTTATTATTAACTTTTTATCTGTTACGCATAAATTATTACAATTGGCTGAAAGGGAAAGATGAAAAAGAAAGAGATACTCTCTATCCCGTTAAAGGTTAAATTGTCTAGATGTAGACCTAGTTTCTAGCGATGTTTTATTTACTGTTGTCTGATCAATTCTTCCTTTCTTTGATTTAAAGAAATTTACGTCAGAAATAAATAAAAGCAAACATTTTTTTCTATAACTGTGCCCATTATAATTTTTTTTTCTTTGGGAATTTTTTTTTTTTTGTTTATACCTCATTTGTAAGTTTAACCATAGCAACGAATCAATAATTTTTTAATTATATTTTTGCGTCGTCTGACAAACTGTTATCTCGGCATCCATTTTGTGACGTGTATATTAATCTGCATCGTGTTTAATCTGTGGCTAGACCACAGCTAAAGCAACCCATCAGGGCAAGTTTCCACATCGCCCCTGATTGTCTCGTCACGCCTACTCACTTTGCAAATTCTTAGGCCTAGGCTTGCCTTGTGAAAGGTTAACTTTATTTGGCGGGAAAACGATGGTCACGTGGATACCGCAGAGCGACTGCGCAGGTGTACTCTCGAGTCTCGGGTACCATCATTTCTCTCTAAGACGTTCCACGCCGCCAGACGTGTCACTGCCAGATCGCAATTTCATTGAGTATCCCTCCAAATTTGGATGTTGTTTTTTTTTTTTTAAACTAAGATGTGGACGGCACATTATTCTAAATCTAGATCTAGATGTAAACTTATCGATCTAGAGGCCTAAATTAGGCGTGGATCTAGATAAAGAATTCAAAATCGAATCTCAAAGATGTTTTTATGACAATAGAAGAACTGAAATTCGATCTAGATCTATCCTGATCCAGATTCTAGATCTAATTTCATTGTGATAGAAACTTAGATCTTGATTTTATTATTGAAATCTGTTTGAATTCAGTTTTTAGAGCAATAGAAGAACTCGCAGAGCTGGTTAAAATCTAGTCTCTATTAAACTAAATTTTAGATCTAGGTCTAGATGCACATGAAGATGTAAAAGAAACGCCCAACTTGAGATCTAGATCTAGATCTAGTTGCACATGAAAACCTAAAAGAAATATCCAACCCCAAGGTGTTGCTGAACTCTCACTCACACTAAAGAAGGGAAGGTAAGATATCTATATGTCCAGAACTTAAGATCTAGACTCTAGTATTAGAAAATATAGATTTAGATCTAGGTCTTTGGTAAGTTTGAACCCCTGCTGGACTGTAAATTTTGTAACATTATATTCTGCCTGAGGCTGTCTAGCCCTGATGGCTAATAAACAGGGTCAATGGTTCCTGTCTGGCCAGGGCGAGTCAGCAGCGGTGACTTACTGTTAGTTTTGCTGTTTGTGTGTGAATAAAGACCATATGGAATAGAATAATCCAAATGAGTGAGTTAAAATCGTGTTTGCAGATCTTAACTTTACTCAAGCGGAACTTGTGATATACGTCGTATTAATTCTATTTCTTGCAACTATATAGTTAGTATGGCCACAATAGGCTTAACAGGCATGATACAAAAACCTGGCCAGTTAGTTTCGTAATATTGGGCAATGGCGATGTAAACAAAGAATAAAAATAAAGCGTGGTCTTGAACGAAACTTCTTAGTCTATCTACCTTGTATTTTGTTGTATTTAAACCAATACACTACAATTGGCGACGAGGATCAAAAGAAAAATGTCACGGAAAGTTGATTTTTACGACAGTAATGTAGAAACATTCCAAAACTACGCCGAAAGGCTGGAGCAGTACTTCATCGCGAATGATGTAGCAGAAGAAAAGCGTGCAGCCACGTTGCTCAGCTGCATCGGAGCAAAGACCTACCAGCTTCTTCGATCCTTAACGTCCCCTGACCTCCCTTCAACTAAATCTTATGATGAACTGAAGGTGGTTTTAAATAAGCACCTGTCCCCGCAACCCCTCGAGATTGCTGAGCACTTCAGATTTCACAAGAGGAATCAGAGAGAGTGTGAGTCCATACAAGCTTATACAGTAGAGATCAAGAGACTGAGCGAGCACTGTAACTTAGGACCACATCTCGACCAATCGCTCCGAGACAGGCTAGTCTGCGGTCTAAGGGACACGGCTATCCAGAAAAGACTGCTCCAAGAAGCTGATCTGACATTTCAAATCGCATATGACAAAGCTGTTGCCTTAGAGATGGCAAGTCGCGATGCTACAGAACTGCACGGCAATGCTAGCAGTGCTCAATTAGGCCAAGAAGTCAAATCAATTCATGCTATGGCAAGGAAATCCCAACCCAAGGGAAAATTTTCAGCCTGTCAATCCTGTGGAAAAACTAACCACAGCCGCGAGAACTGCTATTTCAGGGAGGCTGAATGCAAAGCCTGCCACAAGAAAGGGCACATTCAAAGTGTTTGCAGATCCAAGGCAACACAGCCCAAGGTCCTGTTTAAGGCCAAACCCAAAAAGGTTCACCAGCTTGAAGAGGGCACAGACTTTTTCAGCATCGACCTGCAGGTGCATCAGAGTGCAGTGACAACAAATAAGATATGGGTTCACCCTCTGATCAACAACGTTCGGATCCGAATGGAAATTGACACCGGTTCTGGCTTGAGTCTCATGACATTCAGAGACTTCAAAGCAATTCTTCAAGAAACCGCCATCGTTGAGCACTGACCGCTCGATCATCCTCAACACATACACCGGAGAAAAAGTCAGTCCGTTAGGCTACGCACATGTAGTCGTCACTGTCAACGGAGTCAGCAAGACACTGCCACTGTGGATTGTCAAAGAGGGAAATAATCCACTCTTTGGTAGAAATTGGCTACAACATTTCCGTTTACAGTGGCACGAGCTGAAAACCCTTAAAGTCACCACTCCAAGTCCAAGATCACCTGAAGCCACAACAACAGCAGACTCAATAAAAAACGGCCTACAAAAATTGCTCCAGACACACAAAGAAGTTTTCAGCCCTGGCATAGGGAAGGCGAAGTCTCATACAGCTACGCTAACACTTAAACCCGACGCCAAACCGAAGTTCTGCAAGGCAAGGCCGGTTCCCTACGCACTCGTCAACAAAGTGGGACAGGAATTAGACAACATTGAGAAACAGGATATCCTATCAAAGGTGCAACATTCAGAATGGGCTACCCCTGTAGTCCCCGTTCTAAAACAGTCTGGCGATGTCCGTCTGTGCGGAGATTTCAAAATCACCTTTAATCCAGTGCTTCAAGCAGAACAATACACTCTACCACGAGTGGAGGACATTTTTGCCAACCTTGGTTCGGGACAGAAGTTCTCGAAAATAGATCTGCGTCAAGCCTACCTTCAACTTCCCTTGAATGAAGAGTCCAGACCCTTGACAGTAATCAACACCCACAAGGGCCTAGTTTTTGGCATCACGTCTTCGCCTGCAGTGTGGCAGAAGCCAATTGACACCATACTTCAAGGCATCGAGGGAGTCCAGGTCAATCAAGACGACATGATCATCACTGGCGAAAACGGTGAAAAGCATCTCCAGAACCTTGGTCACGCCCTGCAGAGACTTGAAGACAATGGCCTAAAGGCAAATCGTGAAAAATGTCAATTCTTCCAGGACGAAGTCATTTTCTGCGGCTTCAAAATTGACAAGGAAGGGCTGCACAAGACCCAAGAAAAGGTGGATGCAATTCTGCAAGCACCGATCCCTGAGAACAAAACTCAACTCCGTTCCTTCTTGGGACTGCTGAACTACTATCACAAGTTCCTGGACAATATCGCCCACATTGCTCAACCCATGAGTTACTCCAGAACAACAAACCTTTTGTCTGGTCAACAGACTGCAATAATGCTTTTCTAAAAGCCAAGGAACTGATCGCCTCAGACAAGGTCCTCATGCGCTACACTCCAGAACTGCCCCTCCGGCTTGCCTGCGATGCATCACCCTACGGAATCGGGGCAGTATTATCTCACATCCCAGACAGTACTCATATCACACACGAAGAAAGGCCAATCGCATACGCTTCGCGCACTCTCACAAAGGCTGAGAAAAATTATTCACAAATTGACAAGGAAGCTCTTTCAATAGTCTGGGCAGTCAAAAAGTTCTACAACTACATTTGCGGCCGCCACTTCACCCTCGTGACAGACCATCAAACTCTGAAGTAATCTTCAGTCCCTCAACGGGCATCCCTGCAATGTCGGCAGCACGCCAACAAAGGTATGCAGCGTTCCTATCTGGTTTCAACTACACCATCGAGTACAAATCATCCAAAGAGAATGCTAATGCAGATACGTTCTCCAGACTGCCACTTTCCACAGAAGTGAAAGATGATAGCGAAATGGAAACTATGTATTACACAGAAGTACTTGAGGGCCCTGCCAGTCAGCAGCGCCAACATCAGTAAGGCTTCACGTCAAGACCCAGTCTTATCAAGGGCCATTGACTTTACTACGACAACTTGGCCTGCTACAGTATCAGATGAAGTGAAACCATACTTCCACAAGAGACACGAACTCAGTGTTCACCAAGACTGTCTACTGTGGGGCACAAGAGTATTAGTTTCAGCAAAGCTGAGACCTCAGGTTCTCCAAGCGCTTCACGATGGCCATTTGGGAATTGTCAAAATTAAGAACATGGCCCGCAACTACTTCTGGAGGCCGGGGCTCGACAAGGACATCGAACACATGGCTAAAGGATGCTCTGGATGCATGCACTCACAGCAAAATCGTCAGTTGTCACCCCTGCACCCGTGGATCTTTCCAGACAGCCCGTGGCATCGAGTCCGCATCGATTGCGCTGGACCTTTCATGGGCCATATGTTCCTCATCGTCATCGATGCACACTCAAAGTGGGCCGAAGTCGTACCCACAGATTCCTCGACTTCAAGCAAGACAATTGACATTCTCCTCACCATTTTCGCAAGGTTTGGGCTACCCAAACAGATAGTGAGCGATAATGCTCCGAACTTCACTTCAGATGAGTTCAAAAACTTTGTGTGCTCAAATGCCATAAAGCATATCACCAGTGCGCCATATCATCCTGCAACCAATGGCATTGCTGAACGGTTCGTACAGATCTTCAAGAATGCCATGAAATCAGCCAAGAAATAGAATTAATACGTATATCACATGCAAAAACGTGAAGATTGGTATACAGAACTGGGACAACAAACAGAAGGAAATAGTGTAACACAAAAATGCTTATATCTTGAAAAGGGACGAAGAAAATCTTCTTATTGGTGTTCAGCATATCAACTTCTTAAGAAAAATACAATTTCAAAGCTTAAAGTGAGTTGGGCTGATAACTGCAACAATACCTAACCTTTTTGTAGAAATGAGCCAGTTTTGGCAGTTCCTCATACCATTGTGGTATGACCAACTTCTTCCAGCACCACTATGACATCGTAGATACCTCTGTGACCACCAGTTTAGAGGAATCGCTCTGCAGATCTGTAGATAACATTTAACCTTTTTTTTTTTTTTTTTTTTTTTTTTGTGGGGGGGACTTGTACTACTTGAAAAAAAAATTTTTGGAACAGCACAAAATTTTGATTCAACATAGCACAGACAAGTAAATGGAAAGAAAAATTTTAACATATCAGAACAAAGAGGTAGTGAGCTACCTTTCATTTAGCTCTTTGGCAATTGTATTTTATCTCAGCGCTATTGTTTCCAAAATTTTCAGCCTTTAGTGTCTTCTCTTTCTTTTTATCCCTTCAGAAGACTTTCATACATTCTTTTTCTGCCTGTTTGCCACTATTCTCATAAAATGTTTCAAGTGTCGATTTTTCGTTTTACTGCACCAGCTTCTGTACCTGGCAAGCCTAAGAGTTCTGTTTTCCTCCATACACTAACACATACACTAACACATACACTAACACATACACTAACACATACACTAACACATACACTAACACCAAATATTTCCTCAGTATTCTTATTAAAGGAGTTCTGTCCAACCCTCTTGAATTTCATCTCGTCTTTCTCAATTTTTAATCTCTTCAAGAGGAATGGATAAAATTGATTTTCTCTTCCAATACTATGTAGGCCCTACTTAACTTTTTGGTATGTGGGCACCACAATCATCTACCCGCTTGACATTATTTTCTGAGTTACTTGTCTGGTCATCTCTAAAAAAATTTTCAAGCTGGAGAACACAAAGTCCAATCAATTCATTATTTATAATGGAATGCTTTACTTCATGTCTTACTTGCCCAAAACCTTTTTTTTTTTTTTCTTTTTTTTAGTTTTCTCCTGGTGTTTTCCTAAACATTTTATTGATTTCTTATTGAAAGATCCAACATGACTGCCAAAATTGGATTGCTCCTGTTTTTCTTATGGTTGATTTATTCCTTGTGAAGCACAAGGTTTCTGCGCCAAGGTGTCTGAATTTATTATCATCAGGCTTTGGTACACTACAAAAAGAATTCTTGCACTTGGATTACATAATTTGTTGCCTATGGTATCTAAGCTCTTAAAAAGTAAAAAGATGCTCACAGTTTCACAGAATTGCTGATTTCACCCATAAATATTTTTTGCGCCAATATTATGGTGGGATATTTCGGAACCAAGCAGGGTCTAATGGACTAAGCAGAGAGGGATTTGTCTTTAACTGTTGTTTTGCCTAAGAAACAAATAAATCAAAGCAAGTGAAACCAAAAGGTTTTGTATCAGCTCTTCTTTTTAAAGTCCTCAAAAAGCCTCTTATTTGTCTCTTCTTCTGGTGTTGAATTTATGCCACTCTTTTGCAGTTAGCATTTCTAAGATTGTTGTTGTACCAGTACTGTTTGCTTCTAGACAGATGCATGTTTTTATGCTCATTCTCTTTCCTTGAGGTTGCCAAACTCAGTTCCAATCCATAAATAATCTATGCATTTCTTAAAAATCACTGCACCATAACACTTTAACACCCAATTCAGCCAACAAATAATCAAACAAAACAAAAATGTGTTACTACAATGTCTCTTTTACTACATTGATTCTAAAAATGATCAAGGATATAAAGCTGAAAGCTCATTGACATTATCTTTAATAATGAACTCGGCTTCGTAAACATTTTGAATCATTCATTATTTTAGCTATTTTTAACCCCTGAATTCCTGAAAGCTATTTGGAACTTCCTCTTTTATTTTTTTTCTTTATTTGGGTCTAAAGATATTCAGTCTCTTTTCTTCAACACGGAAATTTTTCATCCTGCATCAGAGTCTAAAATTTATTATCTGGGTGTCCTGAGTGAGAAAGCTTGTAAAGACAGTTCTGTCAAGGGTCATAACTCTTCATCAATTGCACTCTTTTTATATAGTATTAGCTTTTTTTTTTTAGGTCCTTTTAGGCTTCACTGTCCATAGCTAACCACTTATGTTGAAATTGGCTTGTACCAAATTAATTGATCAAACTTCTTGATTTAATGTCAAGGTGCCTAAACTTTTAAAAAATAAATTGCATGTGACAAGGCCGATGAAATGCGGAAGGAGCAAACGAAACTTAAATGTCAAAAAAATCATTTGCTGAAACAGTATTATCACATAATTGTGCAGACTACGCAGTGGCCACGTGTGGCTTACACAAAATCACCTGTTCAGGAGGAAAAAACCATCTTTCTGCCATGCTTGTGACAGCATTAAAACACTATCTAGGATTTTTTTACATGCATAATTGATTCTGCAGGTCTAATATTAGACTTTTTTGGCAAGAGGTTAACTTTTTCATGGTCAAAGGTTACCTGAAAAGACTTTGAATATACTCTAAAATGTCAGGGACCTAACATCAAACATGGCTTGAGTAAATATATATATTTTCACACTTATTATAATATTTTGCTTGTGATTTTCAAGGCCTCACTGGGTTGAATATTCCTAGAGAGGTTTAGTCTGAACTGAATGATCATACAGTAGCTAGAGTATACCAGTGGTCTCGATCCCACTTCGATAATGATCATTACATTGATATTAGAATTGGGAAGACATTTTAACATAGAAAAATAGCCTTCAGGTATATTTGTGAAGAATGGGCGTGCTCAACTTTTCAAGCAATCATCAAACATTTTTGGAACATTTTAAGATGGCTGACTCTTTTTGATGTCATCATTTTTCTATGCTTTCCTTATATTTTTAACATTTCTGCTTCAACCTACTAGGGTTGTACTTTTTGACAGGCTGTGCTTTAACAGACCTATTTAGTCTCAATTATTCTTATCTATTTACTGCTGCTTCTTTTTTCCCATAGCTCATTTTCCTAAAATGTCAGACGACGTGTGGGATAAAATTAGAAGAAATTCCATTGATCAAACAAGTACTTTTTTTATTGCAAATCCTTCTCGAAATGAATAAAAATGTTCATTTCTTCAAGTGTCAAATAAGAATGTTGACCTGTTAATAAATATGTCTGGCTATGCCATGTTGAGCTCGTGTGCATTTTGTGATTAAAAATAATCTTTCCCAAATGGGATAGAAATTGATGCAATAGCAGTCCATGATGAAAGCCCAGTCAGTGTGCCTGAGCTGAATCAATCGTACGGCCTTAACCTAATGCAGAAACGACTTCTTTAATACTTCCTCCTTTTTTTGTATTTGCTGATCTGAGGGTTGAGGAGTTGTCACTGATTTTATAATCCTTTAATGAATCAATACCATTCCTGATATATTTGTAAATTATGGATATAAAAGTATAACAGATTTGATGGGGTGATCTGTTTGGCTTTGTCTAAGGGTATGAAAATATACACAATCGTTCACTCGACTTGTCAATAGAAACTGTCTGAAGTAAAAGTTGCAAACTGTTTAATCCAACACAAGAGGTTGACTCTATAATCACTGTACATTGACTCGCTGATCACAAAAAGTTGACTCTTAAACTCACTGTAGGTTGAGTGACTGGACACAAATTCGACTCTCATTTTTACTGAATCTTATGAAATTATCTAGAAAAGGAATAACATAGTTCATACAAGAATATTCTTGGTACACATGATGAGTAATCATATAATGTGCTATAAAATAACCAATCAGAAAAAAGGTAAACAAGGAGTGACTAGATCATTACTATGCCAGAACTAACTCAGAAGATTCCAGAGGAATCCAGACCACAAAAGTTCAAGGACACTTTCCTCACAGTGCGGGCTGTGTTCAATAAACAAGACTAAATTCTTAGGCTTGAATTTCAAACGTTGTACAACTGAATAAAACGATGTCAGTATAGATCGAAGTCGATCAGCTATCCAAAAAATGTACATCTATACAAAGTGAAGAAGTGAGTTAGAGCAATAGATCAAATTACAGCACAATACATTACAAAGAGTAACTCAAGTGCAATATCAAGCTTGTGCAAAGAAGTTTGCTGCTTGCCTGTGGCAGACCAAGCCTCTTTTTCATAAGCTGTAAATCAAAATGCCCCCCTGAGAAATTTAAAAGTCTTGATAAGACTGTTTCCAGCATTTTAGGTACTGTTGTTACAACTTGATTACGTTTTATTTTTTTAACATTGGCAGCTCTGATTTTGGTGTAATGCCTTACAATTTATATCAGACTGCTCCATAATTGCCTTTGTTCTAATCCTTTCTGAGTTGTCCCATAATTTCATTTTTCTTTGTCTGTAGGAATGTAATCAGAGACTACTGCCTTCCTGATAAAGCCACGACATTGGATTTTTTTTTTGGCCTGTTCAAAGTTCATCAAGACGAGTCCACATTTCAATTTTTCTGCATATGAAGGATTCGACAGAATAATGGAATGAAAACTTTAGTTATTCTGATGGATTTTGTCAACTGGCTACAATTATATACAGCATGTATCGTATGTTTTTTTTTTTTACTAATCCAACGTGGTTTGCTAATGATTCAAGTATTGGCTTCTTACTGGTTAGTTATCAGAATCAGAGCCAGGACAATCATGTACATGGTGGGCTTTGCTTATAAATTTTCCTCTCTCAACCACTTAATGAGGAACAGACACAAAGGTATTTGGTAGAGATTCAATAACGCAATACCAAGAGTAATCTCTGCAGTCCTCTATACACTTTTATCCTATACAACACTCTGATCCACACAACTGTTACTTCATGAAAAAAAAGTCTATATCTGGAAAATTTTTAGCATTTGTAGTGATATTTATATTGTAACATTGGCATAATATCATTATAGCCTTCAGTCTCGCTTTCTCAAATGGCATTGACATTAGTAATTACTGACTCCCAGCGGGGAAAAACTTGCATTAAGTTATCTAACTCACTCACTTTATCCTTTACAATTCAAAATAAAAATTTAGAGCAAGAAGAAACACGGCTTCAAGGCATGTTTATGTCCTATAGCATACTTGTTTGTCTTACTCTTATTGTGTCACTGGAAAATATGCTTATGTTTGAATGTCTTTGTTGTAAATCACTTTTTTTTCTTTAATAAATTGTTCTTTCTCATAGGCTTTTCAGTTTTCTATTTCCCTCTTTTCATTACCCATTGGCTCTTGTTTTAGAGGGCCTGAAAAAGCCTTCAAGGCTTCACTCTCTTCTTTTGGTGCTGAATCTTCCCTACACTTTGGCAGTTTATGGTCCAAACTTTGTTTTGTACTATGCGAACACTCTGCCTTCTGGACAGATCCATGTTTTTTATCCAGATTCTCATTTCCCAAAGCAATTAAAATGTGGACAAGCTTGCAAAGGCAGTTCCTGTGACGTCATTCTAAAAAAAAGTGTGTAAGGTACTCCCAATTAAACTGATATAGTTTTAAACTTAAGAAATCAGGGTTTGTTTTTTTTTTCTTTTTTTTTTTTTTTTTTTTTTTTGGGGGGGGATTGTCAGTGGACTAGGATTGTCCTCTCAACATGCCATTCATGCACTCTCAGGTATTTCATTGACAAGTTCACCTGGAGATAAAATGTGTGCATAAACCTTTTGAAGCAATTCATCAGAGTATACACTTGAACTGACTTCGCAAAGTTTTGCATTCTTGCAAAGGTTTCCAAAGCATGAACACATAAAATTTCTTGTTCGCACTCATTTGCTGTTATTAGAATACAAAGGTCAGACCAGATGCTCTAGATTTTGAACACTGTTCATGTCAAGATTGGTTTGAATACATGAAAATGGATAGCAGCAAGTGAAACGAAGAAACAAAAAAAAAATCAAGTTCTTTCAAATTTTAGTCTTTCCACTCATAACCTTCAAAATAATATGCATGTGTGGAGCAATAATTCGATCTGCAATGTTACAACTTTTCTTTGTGACTTAAAACTGCAGCTCCGATTTTCAGCAGATTTGTCACTTCTAATTATACATTAATTGGTATAGATTTCGTATTCAAATTTTATTGATTTCTGTATTTCTGCTTTTATATATTGTTCTGATCCCTCATCTTTTTGGGGAGTTTTCCCTCATAGTATAAAATATACACTTTTCTATTATATAGAAAAAATTGATACTTTCTTGCATACTTATACATTTCAGTACAATGTAAGAATATTTTAAATTTTTTATTCTAGATTTTGCATCCTTTCGTGGCACACTAAGGCTTGTGTCAATTCATGTTCTTGCTATGTGAAGGAATCTAAAGAATCAAAACAAGTCATTCTTGGTAAAATACAAGGTTACTAAGGAGCAGCTCTTCTCTTTTTAAATATTTTTGGTCCCCTTACTTTTGTTCCTGCTTTGCTGAAAGGACTGCACAGCTCTCTAACTACTGGGAGTATATTTAAAGATAGCCACACAGGGTATTTACTTTTTTAGCTTGAGGGTGAGTAGCAAACCCTGCATTTAGTGTATGTACTTTGTGTTTCAACGATGTCAGAGGTCTATTGCCTTTTATTGTTGTCCTTGCCATCCGGGCGTTTAGGGCCATTTTGGGGTCGACTTGCCACGCTTCTTCAAGTCACACAATCCTGGGCTAGTTTGATTTTTGTGTAGAGCTAGTTGTCAGTCCATTCTTTGATGTTGTCCTACCACTGACGTCTGGGTCTGTCCATTCCTCTTCAACCATCTATTCATTCTGTGAGGACTGTTTTCTTCAAGCTGTCATGTCTTGCAATGTGCCCAAAATTTGACTACTAGTGTGTTCTTATTTGAGACAGCAGTCCTCTCTCAACACCAAGTCTACTCAAAACTTCCTCAATTTGTCACTCTATCTTTGTAGCTAACTCTTGCCTAGTGTTTAAATATCTACATCTCTAGGCCTTCAAGTTTCTTGGTTGATCCTACATAGAGAGTCCATGTTTCGTCACTGTAGAGGAGTTTTGAATATACATATAGGTTGATGTCTCTAAGTCTGAGATCTAGTAAAATGTCACAACATAAAATATCATTTAATTGGATGAACATTGATTTGGCTTGTGCAATGTGAATCTCAATTTCCAATGCAAGCAAGTCTTCATTTTTACTAATAATAACCATCGTCTTCGGTTTTTTCACATTCATGTCAAGCTCTTTTTGTTCACTTGTACTCTTCACTACTTCAAAGATTTTCTGAAGGTCCTCGTTGCTATTGGCCAGCAGGGTGGTGTCTTCAACATAGCATATGTTGTTGTTTGTGCTGTTAATGTTGAGGTCATTCATGTGATTTGATTCCCAGAGGATATACTCTGTGTATGAATTACATTGGTATGGGGATATTCTGATTCCAATATATGCAACCAGACCTAGCTGGATGGATTCCCTTAACTTACTTGGTCACTACTGCAATAGGACCCACTAGTCTAGTTATCTATAAAAGCTCAATGCTTTTTCCTACTCTAAGTAATTGCAGGCCCTAACTGGTTATGGTAGCGTGCCTAGCAGCCGTGCAATACTACAGAGTTCACACTCTTGGGTCCTTGAGTATCAGTGGAGTACTAAGGCCACTGTTCCCTAACTAATACGAGTGGGTGTCGAGACTTGACAAGAACAGAATAGCTACACTCCAGAAAAGGAAGAACACAAAAGAGAAGGTTAAAGTTACCACCTATAATATGTTTATTCCACGAATACTCAATTATTAATCAATTAAGGCAATTCTCAAAGGATAAAATACAAAATACAAAGATGATTCCAAAGCAATTACTTGATAAAAGACTAACAAATGGTCAAAATAAGCGCCAAGAAGATACTCAAGATAAAGTGCAGATATTATACTAAGATCAGATACTAAAACAAAATGGCCAGAATACTAAGGAGAAGATACTAACAAAATGGTCAGAACAGAAGATACTAAGAACTAAACAAAATGCCCAATAAAAATATCTAATACTAGATCTAGATTAGATTCTAGATCTAGTCAAAATGCCCAATAGTCAAAATACCTAATAAAAATGCCTTAGACTAGTCAAAATGCCCATTAGTCAAAATACCTAATAAAAATGCCTTAGACTAGTCAAAATGTCCAATAGTCAAAATACCTAATAAAAATGCCTTAGACTAGTCAAAATGGTCAGAATAAAAATACCTAATAAAAATGCCTAATAGTCAGCCAACGCCCGAGTCACGGTGATAATCACGTAGAATTAAAACAAATGATAATCCAACACAAGTAGCTTTCACAATAGTTCAATAATATCCACAATAACTTCTCACTAAAATTCCAAACGATACTACTAGTACTATCCATCGTGGCCTCCAGATACTCCAAAAAGATACTGACAAGGAGTCTTTCCGAGCTCTACAATTTATAGTACAAGCTCAGTCGGCAAAGTCCCCCGTCAAAGACTTCCCTGGTTTCCCAGTTCGTCCCTAGAACAAGGGCCAATGCCGACCGAGGAAAATCTACTCCGTCGAACGGAACAACCCGTTTCCCCAACTAAAACATCACCCGACCGAGATCATAAAATCTACGGAAGCCATCGTTACATCTACGTACGATTCCAGCATCCCCTCGATCAAAACATCACATAGCTTAATACGACCAGCAATCTCCCTAAATTCCCCAAGCTACCCAAATCAAAGCATGTTCAAAACCGACCGAAGAAAAACTTCTTTGGCCAGCTGGACAGGAATAAAAGAACAAAGTATTTTTCGAATTATTGGAGAAATAAGAATAAACCGCTAGAGGGGCGGAGACTAGTTTCCCGCCATTAAACTTAGTATAATAACATTAACAAACTAGAAGCGCACGAGGCTCCACCCACAAACTGATAATTGATATAGTAAAGCTTAAAGATCTGTTTTAAAGGCCTACTGCTACTGCAACAAATAAATAAAAGTTCTATACCAGCCTCCCTACATATAGCTCTGGGATGATTCTAATATCTTTCCCATCTATGCCTGTCCTTGCAAGAGCCTCTACAATTTCAGAATGCTTCACTAAAAAAAGGTCAGAATTCTGGCTCGGTAAAAGAAAAGCCCCAATTTTCAAATTTCTCTTAGGTTCCTTATAACATACAGAAAAAATTAATGGCAGAAGGATCCGGATAAAGAATGAAAACTATCCAAATTACTGAGTGATGTTTACAAGAGACACATTGTGCCATTTCATTGACAAAAACGTCACCTTGCCACTTCAATATTTGGTAAATGAAAACGTCCAACCAATCCAAATTGTGTGGCTATTTGCATTTGCCAGAAAAACATTTCTTTCCCAAATTGGGATAGAACTTGACACCACAGTAATTGGTTTGCCTAATTTGAAAGAGGATTAGTGAAATCCTTGTTGCATTATACTGATGAGTTATAATTATTCCACTTATCCTCTTTCAAATTATTTGTTTTTGCTGATCTGATGGTTGATGAGTTGTCACTGATTTTATGATCCTTTGACTCGTAACCATTCCTGATATAATTACAAAGGCTTTACACATCTCTACGATGGATATGAGTGCAGTATTTGAACTTGTATGCAAAGATCTATGTGTTGACTTCCCAAGGCAGACCAAGCTGGTTTCTCACAAGCCACTAAGCAAAATGTATTTCTGAGAAGTTAATATTGATAAAACGGCCTCATATTTTTAAGGGGACATTGATAGACAGGAACTATTTGAAAAAACTGTTGTCTCATACTTTCATTGGCAGTGGGCTTGCAATCATGAACTTCTTAAGATGCTGTCTTCTTCATAAAACCATGGCTTTAAAACTTTTTGACCTGTTTCAAGTTCATCAAAACATGTCAATCAACCAGAGGTACTGGTTGACTACACTTGTAAAAATATTCATATCCACTCAATCAAACATCCCAATGACGATGATGCTATACTTGCAACACCTAAAAACATGTTTCCATTAAAATATTCAAAACTATATGCTGCAAACAAGGTATTCTACAAGAAGGTGTAAATTATTTCTTTTTCAGGATTTATCTACAGGCTACAATTATATATGGCATCTATTGGTTTGATCTTTTGTATCTACCCAATGGTGATTTTCTTTAAAATCTAACTGTTGGCGTTTGTCTAGTTAGTTACCAATGTTCAAGCCTGGATACTTGTGCACATGGTGGACTTTGCTCTTAAAATTTTCTATCACTCAAGCAATCAACAAAAATAAACCCAAAGATATATTGTAGACTCCAGCAGGTTCCAATACAAAATACTCAAATTATTTATGGGAGTCCTCAGTACCCTTGCGTCCTAAACACACATATCTAAACAACGCACTGCCAGCATACCTTGACTTCTACTATACTGCATTCATCTCAGAATTCATGGGATATTCTTTGTCTTAGTATTGCTTACCTGATAGATAGAAAGGTTAAGTACATTTCTTTAATCAACAGATGAGCTTAGACACATAAGTTTAGTCTTTAACACTCGTATCCAATTATAAAATTATCACAATATTGAAGAATAAAAGTAATAGTCTTAATATTCTCTGTTCTCATAAAAGAATCATTGGGGAAAAGACTATGTCATTTTTTTGATTGTCAGAATAATACTGTCTTAATTCACGAATCGATTATAATCACCTGCTCTTTAGCATAGGCGATCATGGTGCTTGATATTAACCCTGTACTCCCCAAGCATTTTTGTATTTGTTAAAAAAATTCTAATACCATGACTGTGGGTTACTTTTGGTCTAAAAAAGGTAAAACTGTAAAAAAAAAATAGAACTTCATCTCCTTAGTTTTTGTTCTGAGAAGTGTATCACACATGATACGCTGGCCACTAGGACAATAGCGGTACATGAGTTATGATTATTTCCTTCATTTATTTATCTTTTGTTTACAAATTTATGTGAAGTGGACTCTGGCAAAATAACTCCGCTTCTTGTTGAAGCACAGATAATCCTCGCATTTGCAGCACATGACAAACGTGGGTGAAGAGCAACCTTGACCCTTGCATGGTTCACATGTCGCAGTCCACTGTGGCAAGTGATGCATCCTATCCAGGTGAAAGTCCTTTGGTTGGGCTTTCCAGTGGAACACTGCATTTGGATTAGGAGATGTGCTCAGCCTAGGACGTCCAACTGGCGCTTTGAGTGTCACAAGTTGTCTTGCCAGCTGGCTCTGAAACTTAGCAAGCCTTATTGTTTGCATCTTCAGTGCTTGGGCGTGACTGCGATGTCGCAACTAAGCATTAACAACCATCATGTTGTTTGTGTGAAAAAATATATATAAAGATTCCAGCACTTGACAGCATATCTGTATACCGTTGTGAGGGCATCATGCAAGTTGACTCCCCCCATGAATGGGTTGTATTCCTTCACGATAGCAGGACATTGCACTTGGACATTTTTCTTCTGCTTTTTGTCAAACCGAGTGTTTTTCCGTAGTGTATTTAACAGAAACTGGTCATGCTATCTTGTAAAGACTTCTACCTGAATCAAGACACTCCATACTACATAGGCAATGAGGAACGATAAAGTTCCAATGGTTTGTTGCATTTTCATGTCAGATTTATGGGGTTTGTTCCTCATGTATAGTTTAATTGCTGACTTTCCCTTAAAGAGAATCATAATTTCATCACCTGAACTGTGCTTATCTTGGGAAATTTTAACTAGAGAAGCTGCTATGCCACTGAGCCAGGGTCTCAATTTATGCATTTTGTCTTTCTTGTCCTCCTCAGTGACTTCCAAGTTTTCACAAAATGCATTGTTGATGCAAGTTTCTCAAACCAGTTTCTCGCCATGAAATCAGCAACAAGCTCCCATCGAGTGTTTTCTGCCCAAAATGACCTCACTGCATATCCCTATTCTTAGATACAGGCCAATGAAAAGGTCAATTTCAGCTGGGGACGTATTCATTGATTTGATATTTTTTTTAACAGAGTAGAGATTGGTTTGTTCAGATACTAGCTCAATCATCTCAAATGGAATCAGCTCTCTAAAGTAAGCAATGGGTCTTTCAGCTCCTTAGGGTTTTCATGTGAGCCCTTGAATGTACTGTCAGGACGATTAAAAGGCAGACATACCCACATTGGCTCATCTTCAAGAATAACGTTCTCCTGGGCCCAATATATATATATATATATATATATATATATATATATATATATATATATATATTACACTCTGAGTGTAATGTAAATATGGAAATTTTATACATTTCAGTTGGTATTTTTTTTTATTTATTGATATCAATCTTATTCTGGATTGGCCTTATTTCTTGACATAAGTAATTTTAGCTGCTGGTCATGGTGATAATGCCTACGTCCCATAATTCTCAGGTTGTTTAGAACTGTCAATGATGTCTTATACTATAGTACAAGAGTCTAGGCTATACCAATGATGTCACACTTTTTCTCCCTCATTGAGAATGTTTTTTTTTTGTACTATACTACGACAATTTATGCTTTACTCTGTTTATCGCAACAGCCTACAGAGACTGCATCCAAGGAATGAGAATCACATGGGACAAGTTGCCGGGATCCTGCCCGCTGTTCTATTCATAGTGGTCATCTATACTTTATCTATGCTACAGTTATCCTGCAACACCAGTGAGCCTTGAAACATCTGTATCAGCGGAACAGTAGTGGGGGAAGAGAATCCTTGATTAAGACAGTAAAATAAACACTGAGCAATAGCAGCGAGCTGGCTATGTAGCTAGATAGATAAAGAGAGAGCGCACACACCTGTCTACCTACTGCCTTCCTGATGATTAGAAAGTTTAATTTACATCACTATTATCAACAGGTGAGCTTATTGAGAGACACAGAAAAGAGAGAAGAAAAGGAATGATAGAAAATGAAAAAAACAAGGACTATAATAAGAGCATTTGTGTCGATGGGATAAAGTTTTTGACCCTTGAATTATGTCTCACCTCAAAGTGGCTTAAAAGAGTTGTCATTACCGTCGCTTGCAAAAAAAAGAAATGACGTGTATTTAGGAAACTCCAATCTAAATGTATCAATAGAAAAATCATTCAAATATGTACAAGTCACATCAAATGCCAATGCTGATTGTAATTTATTATATTATTGGAAGAGGCAGTGTCATAAATGATGAGGTATCACATTTATATCTTTTTTTTTACATCAACACAGAAGGGAAATGGTAACCTGTCTGAGGGCACTGCCAGACATGCCTCGAAAGTATGCTTTGGTTACTTTTGGAATTTGCACTGTGATTGGTCAGCTGCCCAGTACCTTTACAGAGCTCTTCCTCACTCACATCAAGGAAGACTAGAAAGTATTGCACAGCAACCCAAATTATGCATGGGAGGTAAGGAATTCAAAAGACGTTTGTTATATGTTGAAAATGGATTTCATTATAAATTTAATCTTGTCAACAATAATGTTCCGACTTAGTGTTTAAGACAAAACATTCAAAATGAATTTCATTTGCACAGTTGCATAATTATGAAATTTGGAATGATTCTAAGCCTTTTTAAAAAGATAATCAGAGAATACCTTCACACAATACTAAGAACAGTTCAACAAACGTGAAAACTACAACTATATCTTGCATGAACAAGTTTGATGAAAAAAATTTGTTTGGAGTGGTTACTCTTAAAATCTATTATAAACTCTTATAATCCCTTTAATATCATCCCTAAGATTCATGTCTCCTTTTTTTTTTTTTTTTTGATAAACAAAATGTTTCTTAAAGTATGTCCTTATTTGCTATTTTTCCTCTTTAGCCTTATGCAGGCTTTTACAAGTTGTCGTATACATCAAAACTCATGCCATATATTGCTCTTTGATCAATCTTACTTATAGCTGTCCTTTTAAATGGTGTGCAGGTTTTCTATTGTATATAATTTATTCTACATTTTTTGTCAGATTGGCTGTGAAGCCCCAATGAAACCAACGTACACAAGATAAGGCTGTTATAGCTTAGTGTAAAGAAGACTCCTAGAATTTTTAGCATGTAGATCATAGAGAGTAAATTGTCCTTTGCAATTTTATTCTCCAGGTATTCCAATCTGTTAAGCTATTTGCTCACGTTCAGAATTTTTCATCCTCTTCTCTGGCTCATGAAGGTGGTTTTCAAAGAGATGCTGCCAACCTAGTGGTGCATAAGAAAAGCTGAGTTGTTATTTTTAAATAAAGCCCTTGTGTTGACAAATTTCAGAATGCCAGAAACCTTAGATTTTTATATCTTTAAATTTGACATACTTTTGTTTTTAAATTAATTTCAGCTGAAGCACATCTTGCCCCAATAATATATTTAGAAATGATCATGCTAATGCAATTTAGAGCCTATTTCAATCAGTTTATTTCTTTGATCAAAGTTATTTAATAATACATATTTTTTTCTGCTGAATTTCCGAATCCGTTGTTTAAAAAAGCGAGCAAATTTAGGGTCCGTTCTTTAACTTCTTTTTTCTTATAAAACTTAATGAGCTATGATAAAGTACTACAGTTTTACTGCAAGCTGTTAAAATGTTTGCATTTTACTATCTTAAGTGTTTATTGATTGTCACATGTCCTAAGGAATTTATCAACAAAGATTTGCCCTACATTTTCATAAAGGGTATTTGAGGTTTTTTTTGTTTTGTTTTTTTTTTTTTTGAGTGATTTTTACTTTTATTTCGTAATGCAAGCAGATTTCTTCATATTGAACGTGAAGGAAAAAATAATCTTACTACTGAGATCACTCTGAGACACATTGGATTTGTAAAAAAAAAATAGCTTATCCTCGTCTCTCTCCTCTTCTTGTTTCTTTTTTTTTATCTGGATAAGAAACCAGAAATGTTTTGGATAAGGTAGACCTCACAAACTTTATTTGGTAGATTGGCCCCAAAAATCGGTGAAAGTACCTTGTATTTCCATTTTTCTGTAAATCAAACCACTTCAAAAATGGCCTTATTGAGCATGGATTCGAAAAAATTTTATGTCCATCAAATTGAGAGATACAAATTTAATGTACTTAGAAAGTAAAAGTAATTGTATAGTCTACGAGTGTAATGTCCTTCAAAATTTTAAAAGCTATACGATTGGTAATAGAAGAAGGGTGAGGATTTGCGTTCTTGGTATTTCACTTTTCTTGTGTTCAATATCATCAAGTTCATCCGATTATATTTGAACAGTGGTCATTGAACACTTAAGGCATTCATTGAAAATGGCTTGATGCTTGAATATATGCAAATCTTTGATAAAGGCGTTATTAGAGAAGGAGAGCAATCTATATTACATGTACCATCGTTTCAGGTTGGCCAAGCTTGCAAACTCGTAGATATCCTATCAATTGAACATCAATAAAACAATAGTTGTTATTTATATATTACCTACCAAATGAACATCAATAAAGCAGTTGTTATTACTTTTAGAAAATCTTTTAACTGAACATCAATAAAATAATCGTTGTTACTTTTATATAATCTACCAAGTGAACATCAAAGCAATCAAAGTCATCAAAAACTAAGGGACATAATTAGATATCTATGAAGTATTGCAACAACAATTGAGTTATGAACTAGATGTTTAAAACCTTGTTAACATTTATAAAATGAGGTCATAAATATATATCGAGTTGGCTATAAAGTGTAGTAATAAAAAAAGGAAAGATAATTCTCGACCGGCATATACACATCGTTTTAAACTGCTGAAGTAACAAAGTGCATTTTACAAGTAAAAAGGGGAAATTTTCTATCCCGTAACTAGTGTAAGGGACGAATTTAGCGTGAACTACACTAGAAACTTCATCTCTTATAAAATAAAAAAAAGAAATGACCAATGGATTGTGTCAGGCAATGATGGAAAGAGACTGCAGTATTTGAGAAACAATTAAAAAATGTAGTCCTTCCAGACATTCAAACAAGAAATTTCTTTCAAAATGCGAAATCACTCTAAAAGTTCATTTTCTTTATTTTGACTCTACACCAATAAAGATCAGATATTGTGAGTGCTTTTTTGTTTTTGCTTTTAATTTTGTGTGACTCTTTAGAAAAGCGAAAAAAAAACAAAACAAAAAAACAAAAAAAACAGGAGACCAAGAAAAGAAGGATAAAAGATTGAATAACTTTAATATGGGGTAGATGGAGATAGGTGTGCTCCAAGATCTACCTTTGATTTTAATTATTTTCACTTCTAAAAGGTGACCCATTGTGAATAACTTAAAACAGTCAGAAAGATCTAATGCTAATGAATGGTAAAAGTAGACTATACAGGAAAGTCAATACATTAGAAATGTCGTGCTTACTGACATATCTACTGTTTGTCTATCGAATTTGGTTGTATGTTTATTTCCTCTGAACTTGTCCTCACTTTGTAAATGGAGTAGCCCCGACCTACTGAAACACCAAGACAAAAGCTGGTGCTAGTAAATGTTAATTTTTGTGTTGTTTTTGTTTACTAAGACTCCAGAATATGACTTGATTGAAGATGCAGGTGAAACATTAAAAGTTGTGCGTCAGTCGTTCGATTTTGACCCAAACATAATATACTGCCTGTTATTATTTTACATATCCGAAATAGTCAGCAGATTGGAGGAAAGGAAAGTTGTAAGGTCATAGAGATAATGGAACGCGGAAGAATATCTTCAGATAACTTAAGAAATCAAGCCAGTATGTGTATTCAGTGACCACAGGTAGAAAACCAAGTTTTGACTTTCATTTGTAAATAATTTTAACCTACATTTTTAAATAGTGAGGCATAAGAGTTTTATTTCTTGGCTTTTTTAGAGTAAAATTTGGTACTCTACTGTGTTACAAAATGTAGCTGTAAAGTTTTGTTTAATTAATGTAAAAGAAAAAGGTTCTCATAAAACGATTACCTTTCAAAAATATTTACTAAACGTTATGTTGCTCTGCAAGGGATATGAACAAAGTTGTGGAAACGGCATGATTTTCAATTTTTATCAACAGGTCCTCTTGTTTTTATTATCAGATTTTCGTATATCGCTTCGCTTAGCACTACTCTACAAATTAAAAATAATCTATATTTCAAAGTTCAAGCAGCAAGCTGTATTTTTTTTTGTCTTTGAAATTTTACTCACACTAAAAGTGATAGTGCACCATTTTGCTTACTCAATAACAAGTCATTGGTTACTCAGGACATAATAATTAATTTTTACAAGCACTATTAAGATTCCTTTTACCAACATCTTACTATGGCTCTACAACTGTACAATGAATTAATTATGCAAACTTGTGCTGCATTCGCAAATGTAATCATAAACAATTTGCTTAAAAAACTTCTGTGTTCTTTTGAAAAAGACTTTTTTAAATTTGCCATATAAACGTTTCAGATGATATTGATGATAATAGTTCAACGACAATATGCTCAAAGTGCCAATTTAAAATCAGAACAATCAAAAGAAAGAACATCAAAGTAATACTCACTAACTTTAACTTAAAAGTCTGTAGTGTCTACCACATCTAACATGTTTACTGAGAATACCCGTGACTTGAGCATCGACGAATGCTCAATCAGCGCGCACCATCTCTTTTTTCCTCTTGTTGAAAGAAGAAAAAATTTAAACTTAAACTGCCTGTTTAGCTGATGGAATATCAAGACTTGTAAGCCCATACAATGAACACGCAACATCGTTGGTCATAACAAAAATACCGTTATCGCAAGGATCAGCTAAAATATCTCCCAATAGAAGACACTACTACAGCTTTTGAAATGATAAACATGGAGACCCAAGAGCAACGCTTTCATCAATTCACACCAGACAACTCGGAAAACAGGCAAGGCAGTCGCAACATACAGGCAAGGCAGTCGCAACATACAGGCAAGGCAGTCGCAACATACAGGCAAGGCAGTCGCAACATAAAATCTACACGCACACACCTGAGAAACACACATGCATAGAGAATTAAGAGAAAATTATCCCACTGAGCGATTCCCACATCCCTTCGCCAGAAGCGTCCTTTACACCTAAAAAGATGACAGCACCACGCCACTTATGGACTGACAATACTCAACACTTTTAACTCAGTCATAAGAAAAAGGAAAGAGACAAGACAAACTTTTCTTTAACCTAATGAACATAATGATAGTAATGCAGTATAAGGCTTGTTTGCTGGATGTTCAAACCTTATAATAATAATAATAATAATAATAATGAAGTTATTTCCTAGCGCCTCTTCCTACTTGTAGGCTCGAAGCTCTTTACAATAGTCTATTTACAAACGTTTAACATAGTGACACTAGTTGACTAATTAAGGTCTTCATGTGCAGTAAACAAATGGGTTTTCAATAGGGTCTTAAACTGACTTATAGAACTCGCCTCCCTGATGGAAAGGGGAAGGGCATTCCAGACAACTGGTGCACATTGTACAAATGCTCTATGGCCGTCTTTTCTTGATGGTTTGCATGGAACTGACAGCAAAGCTTTGTTACCTGATCGTAAGCTACGAGTGGGGACGTACATACCGACAAGATCTACAAGATAATTAGGGGCATAGCCGTGAACACATTTGAAGCATAAGACAGCAATCTTATATTTTATCCTAGTTTGTACAGGAAGCCAGTGTAAATGCCTAAACATGGGTGTTAAGTGATCTCTTTTACGTTTTTTCAAAATGAGACGAGCAGCGTTGTTCTGAATCAATTGAAGCCTCTTTAGTGTGTCCATGGGTAAGCCATATAGTAAGGAATTACAATAGTCTAGTCTTGATAGAATGAAAGAGGACACAAGAGTTTTCACAGCCCCTTCATTTAAGAAAGATTTAATCTGTTTAATTCTGCGTAGCTCTAAAAACATAATTTGGGCCAAATGATTGATATGAGGGGTCATTGACAACTTTGAATCAAAATAAACACCAAGATTTTTAGCTTTTGAAGAGAACAGTATCTGATCACTATCAATGTACATGTGGTCAACAACATATGGAGAAGCTTTTCTATCAATGCTACATGTTAGAAGCTCTGTTTTGTCTTCATTCATCTTAAGTTTGTTAACAATCATCCAATTTTTAACATGTGATATACATGGCGATCAAATCAATATAATTTACAAGGAACACTATGTTTATCAAAATGGTTTAGTTCTGATAACTCTACTTTGAGACCAACATATTTCTTTCTTATTAATGAATGAATTAAACTTGGCACAATTTGTGAAATATGTTTTCTGTTTTCTTTAAAAAAAATTAATGTTAAAACACAACAATTTCTGTCATCAGAAAAATCAATTAAAAATAAAGTTTATGCCAGCGCCATTTAACATGGGCTTATAATAACGACGTATGAATACCTGACTTTTGAACTCTTAAATGGCATTCGCCAGGTACGGTAGTTTGAATTCGTGACCTTATCACACTTGTAATATTAAGCTTGGCAATCATAGCCATAGAACTTTAATAATTAAGCTTGTACTAGCCATGCAATATGCAATCAAATATGCATGTTTATGGTCTATATTAGTATTATAGTCATCCGCAGTAAGACAACATAGTCTTACTGCGGATGACGGAAGATAGGGACAGGTGGAGAATCATGATCGCCGATGTCTGTTTCAGACAGGGCATTTGAGAGAGAGAGAGAGAGAGAGAGAGAGAGAGAGAGAGAGAGAGAGAGAGAGAGAGAGAGAGAGAGAGAGAGAGAGAGAGAGAGATACCAAACTATAACAAAAGATGCCAATGTTGCCTTATATACAAGTTAACAGGTTAAGTTTGACTTGAGGAGTCGAGGATATTTATGAATGGAACGAAATGCACTCATATATATATAAATTATATATATATATATAATTGTGTTTGATCGTTATTCTGGTATTCTCTGATAGTGCTCGACAAATTGATTACTTAGATTGAATTATGGTTTGCCATGACTTCAGAGTTTCAAGACCGTGCTGCTCTCTTCAGATGGCTGTGGGTAATGGCCCGTAATTGTGTTTACGTTTGACAGCAGGAAACGTTTTCTGTGCACCGGTCATTACTCACAGCCATCGATTTTGTTTTTATCATTACAATACATACACACATACATACATATATATATATATATATATATATATATAGGTATGTATACGCCTGATGAGAGCGAAGGACGAAGACCAACCTATTCCTACTCTCCAAACACATGTGTAGTGTGACCTTAAAAAGTATACTGTAAGATCTTTTTTCCACATTAATAATTACATTAATCTTTAATGTATACACATGTATATATATATATATATATATATATATAGTATCATTAATACGTTATAACAAGGCTGTGAATATCATATAAACACATACACACTGACACACCAACACACCATATATATACATACACTCAGTCCTAAACTGCGCCCTATTAAACCAAATAATGGTTTCGTTTCTAAACATATGCATAGAATGAAACCTTCAAGAGTCAATAATACAGTCATGTGAAAGTGACAAAAACCTGAAAAGAATAAGCGACAAAAGATACACTCATTGACATTTCATGGAAATTCTTGTTAATAGATACAAGTTATCTTTCTTGGACATCCCACTTAAGCTGTTAAATGGTAATGTGGTGTGTTGAAAGGAAAAAAAAAATATTCACCAAATTTAAATTAACATTGTTTTGCATAAAACAAGAGCAGAAAAGAAAATCTGGCTGATTTGTTCACCAGATGCAGCTTAAACGATCCTAATAATAGTGCTTGGTAGAGAAATATCGACAGATGGTTGGGTTGAAAGATATAACCTCTCTCTCTCTCTCTCTCTCTCTCTCTCTCTCTCTCTCTCTCTCTCTCTCTCTCTCTCTCTCTCTCTCTCTCTCTCTCTCTCTCTCTCTCTCCCTCTCTCTCTCCCCCCCCTCTCTAACATCATTTCCCCGACCACAAGCTCATTAACTTTAGGCTACTACAAGTTACTTTCTTTAGCCTTAGTTCACGATCAAAATCCCTCTAGCTTTGTTAAACAAACATAAGTTATGCTATCACACCCTATATAACATGGCAACGAACACTGAAACATCATCACGCTACTAGACTCCATAAACTTGTTCACATAACAACAATTTCTAAAACTGAATGACACGACCAGAAACTGTAATTTTTTTCACACGACTTCAAATTCTATCCCACGGTCATACACGTTGAAACTTTTTCACACAACCACACTAAATATTTTTCACCCGATCACACGCTTTAAGTCTATACTATACAATCACACTCTAAAACTTGTTCACACGACCGCACTCTTTAAAAGTTTATTACACGGCCACTTTCTAAAATTTTACAGCACGACCACACTTTCTAAAACTTGTTCACACGACCACATTATCTAAAACTTGTTCACACGACAACTCTCTAAAACTTGATCACACCACCACACTTAGATCTTTTTCCCACGACATTACTGTCTAATTTTTTTTTTTTTTTTTTTTTTTTTTGGCGGGAGCACTCTCTAGTATTATTTCACACGGCCACGATCATCAAAATTTTTCTCTGTCTTTCTTTCTCA
>JAWDGP010001711.1:607500-695000 GCA_033675545.1 Elysia crispata | reverse complement strand
ATCTTTTCTTCCATCTCCTGGTGTGTGGGAAATGGATGCCCGTCATATGAAAACTTAACAAATGTTTTAGCAAGAAAATACATAAAACTCAAGAAAGGATAATATTGCTGCACTCTTATCTGAGATCCACTCTGACAGAAACACGATAAATTTTGCGAGTATCAGCACTGATACTTATTCTTTATAAAAACTTGAAATCATGTCTGTAAGATTTACTTGCTAAAATCTCCCGAGCTTTAAGATGCAAACAATTTTGACCTCAGCGCCATGGCTACTGTGCCTGCTCCTGCTATCCTGTTTGTGCGCAGGTAAGGAAGGAAAAAAATATATCTTGAACACTAAAAAACCACACAGGTCTACAATAGCTGAAGGACAAGTAGTAAAGTTAGTAGTGGTAGAGTAGTGGTATAGAAGTAGTAGTAGTAGTAGTAGTAGTAGTAGTAGTAGTAGTAGTAGTAGTAGTAGTAGTAGTAGTAGTAGTAGTAGTAGTAGTAGTAGTAGTAGTAGTAGTAGTAGTAGTAGTAGTAGTAGTAGTAGTAGTAGTAGTAGTAGTAGTAGTTGTAGTAGTAGTAGTAGTAGTAGTAGTAGTAGAAGTAGCAGCAATAGTAGTAATAGTAGTAGTAGTAGTATCTACTGCTACTTGTAGTAGTAGTAGTAGTAGTAGTAGTAGTAGTAGTAGTAGTAGTAGTAGTAGTAGTAGTAGTAGTAGTAGTAGTAGTAGTAGTAGTCGTGGTAGTCGTGGTAGTAGTAGTAGTAGTCGTGGTAGTCGTGGTAGTAGTCGTGGTAGTAGTAGTAGTAGTACTTCTACTACAGCTGCTGCTGCAGCTACTACTGATATTGTTTATTATTATTATTATTATTATTATTATTATTATTATTATTATTATTATTATTATTATTATTATTATTATTATTATTATTATTATTATTATTATTATTACTATTGTGATTATCAATTTCTTAAATTTTTTTTTGCAGCTGCTATTGTTGTTGTTGTTGTTGTTGTTGTTGTTGTTGTTGTTGTTGTTGTTGTTGTTGTTGTTGTTGTCGTTGTTGTCGTTGTTGTTGTTGTTATTGTTCTTCTTCTTCATGTTTTTTTTTTTATTTTTGTTATTCTTCTTGTTTTTGTTCTTCTTCCGCTTTTTATTGTTGCTGTTGATAGTTTAACTAAAAATATATATGATTTTTATTGTTATCAATCTTGCTGCTGTTATTATTATTATTATTAATATTATTATTATTGTTTTTATCATCATCATCATCATCATCATCATCATCATCATCATCATCATTATTATTATTATTATTATTATTATTATTATTATTATTATTATTATTATTATTATTATTATTATTATTTTTTTTTTTTTTTTTTTTTTTAGTAATTTCATTCTTTCCTATTGTTATTATTTTTATCATCACATTTTTCATAATTTATGTTTTTGTATAAACCTACAAATCAAAATAAATCAAACCACGAATATATATATATATATATATATATATATATATATATATATATATATATATATATATATATATATATATATATTTTTTTTTTTTTTTTTTTTTTTTTTTTTTTTTTTGTTTCTAAAAAAAAAAAACATGCAGGTTTACAGTTTGACTTAGACTTAGATCCTACAAGACAGCTAGGTTCTCGAGCAGCTTGTGCTGTTTTACGATGTGCCAGCTTAGCTTCATCCGGACAGGGCCAAGGTAGAGTCGGTCTCAAAAATATTTCCAGTTTGACCATACTGAAAACAAGCCGACTCAGTCGACACGGGAAATACAGAGGTGGAATAGAAGTCGAGGTAGCATCGCTATCATCCCAACAGCCCAGAGTTACTCGTGTGTTTGATGGTATAAAAGCGGACGGAAAGCTGGATGCCATGCGAGCCTCACTTACTCTGGAACTGTTCAAGTCAAGTGACTGCCTTGCCGACTTTATGTGTCAGCTTCGGACAGTGGATGCAAGCGGGGTGGACTCAGTAAGCTCATCCCGTGTGCAACAAAGTAGGAGACGTCCAGATGAAGACAGCTTCAGCCTTAATATGTCGCCGGTTTCTTTACAAATTCTTGGACTTGTCCATGAACTGGACTCTAAATTATCAGTCGCCTCATATCTAGCGAAAAGCTGCGCGCCGACATTAATGTCTTAGGAAACAAAATGACAACTCTTGAAAGCAGTATTAAATTGATGGAAAACGGTTTCAACGCCAAGTTAGCTCTCTTTAGCAAAACAACGGAGCAGATAGAATCCAAGGTTGACAATCTTGAGAACAGGTTGGAAGATAAGATAGCATCTGCCCAAAGAGGTTTGCGTCAAGAGCTTGGCCTCCTCCAAGACCGGTTAGAGGACAAAATGGAAAATGACCTTGAGAATAAACTTGGTGATGTCCATCACAAGATAACGGCATTCACTACTAAAGCAGAATCATACAGTGACAATTTGAGGATTTCATTGAATGAGAGTGTCACTAAGCTTGGCCACTACCTAAAACAAGACCAAAAGGAAGCTTTAACAAACTTGACATTCGCTGCCCAACATTTGCTTGACAACCAAAGCAACGCTCTAAGAACAGCGGCCAGAAATCTAACACAGGCCCAAAAAGTTTCGCTGACTGAAATGCAGGCTAACCTTGCAATGGCCACCAGTGAAATAACGGAAAGCAGCCATAAAATTAACACAATGTTAAGTACCGAATTTAACTCTCTGGAGCAAGATTTCCGAGAAAATTTTCAACGGCTTGCATCAGACGTCAACCAGAGCACCACAGACACCTTATTGTCTGCAAACAATTTCAACTCAACAGTTTCAGAAGTTATGAGAGATATTTTGTCTCCTACGCGTTGTTCTAAAGGAGTGGTAGCAGTCCTGTCCCAAGCGTCTTATCCATATCCACTTATCCAGCCCAGCAGTGAAAGCAACGTGGATGTTCCTCATCTCTGTGACACAGTAACAGATGGAGGAGGGTGGATCATCATCCAGCGCCGATCCAAAGGTGACGTGAATTATTACCGAGGATGGGAGGAGTACAAAAACGGATTTGGAGATCTTGCAGGAGATTTCTGGCTCGGGAACAGACACATCCATAGAATCACCAGCAGCGGGTCACACGAGCTGAGAGTGGAGCTTGTGTACCAGGGGAGGTTAGCCTACGCACGGTATGGTATTTTCGTCATGGCGGATGAAGCTAGCAACTTTTCACTTAATGTAAGTGATTATAGCGGAACTGCGGGAGACTCTCTGGTAAAACACGGGCTCGGGGAGCAGTTTACCACGTTTGATAGAGACAACGACAGGGATAAGCGACAGTGCGCCAAGGCTTGTAAGGGAGCGTGGTGGTATGGTGTGTGCGGACATTCAAACTTGAATGGCAAATGGCTAGAGGGGGATTGGAAAGGGCCTTGGTGGTACTCACTCTCAGGTAAAAATCCCTTGACCTACACAGAAATGAAGATCAGGCGTTTGGTGATTTTTTAAATTTTACTAAGACGCAAAAAAAAAATGTTGGTAAAATGATTGAAATAAGCACAATTTTCATAAAGTTCAAAGGTTAAGCGATATTTGCTTACTTGTAAATGATTTTCGGAACTAGATTTGAATTACATGGCAGGAGAAAGAATACAAGAGTTGTACTTGTACATCATTGTATGATCGTTACACAAAATGGCAGGCCCGTCTTTCACTAAGGTACGTTTAAGTGAGTTTAAAAAGCAAATGGTAAGACAAATATATTTTCTACACAACGTTAGAACAAATTGAGTTTTGCTGATAGCTTGTTAAAAAAAATACCTGAGACAGAAAGTAACAACAAACACATTTCAGCGTGATAGTGCGATTCATTTGTCAAGAAATTCATAATAAGAGGCTGAGAATGTTTACAAAATGAGATGCAGCAATTCAGACTCGATAATGTCTTTATTAAAGCATCATCGCTTTCAACATTTTCTTAAGTCTTGGTATTCGCAAATAACGAACTCTGTTTAAATATTTATGAAATACAGAAACATTGATTTTAATTTCGATTTCCATTAAAACTCTTTCATATAGCTCTAAATATAAAATCAGTTTTGATTTATTCTATTTGAATTAACATTATAACAGCGTGTCAATAAATGACAGATGCAATGATGTTGCAATAAGTACTATTGCTTTAAATATTTTCTTTTTTAGGTTCATCTTCTTTTAATCTGAATCGTTTGCACTTACACTACATTGATGTATAAGAGTTTGCAAAGAATTTTGTAAATATTGATGATTCCCATTCTTTAGCCATTAACAATCTTGAGTACATCTAATAAAAGTTTTAATTACCTTGCAGCAGAGATCTTGAAGTTTGTGTCATAATTCATTTCTTGATTATTCAATGACATAACACGATGCATCTTACTTGTATTATAATGCAAAACTTCGACATCTCAATTCTCTCTCTCTCTCTCTCTCTCTCTCTCTCTCTCTCTCTCTCTCTCTCTCTCTCTCTCTCTCTCTCTCTCTCTCTCTCTCTCTCTCTCTCTCTCTCTCTCTCTATCTATCTCTTTCTCTCTCTCTCTCTCTCTCTCTCTATTTACTCTCTCTCTCTCTCTCTCACTCCCTCTCTCTCTATCTATCTCTTTCTCTCTCTCTCTCTATCTATCTATCTCTTTCTCTCGCTCCCTCTCTCTCTCTCTAGCTGTCTATCTACTCTCTTTCTATCTACCGGTATCTCTCTCTCTCTCTCTCAACATTTATTGTATTTTGCTTCCCATTAAGTATTTTAGTTGCAACAATCTTCTTTTATTAAACAATTTGGTATCAAGGAAGCTTAAAAAATAGTTCAGATTCTTTAATCCACTGGGCATTTAATTATGTGAAACATAATGTAGAGGTTTCAAAAATTATTTGCAATAATTTGTATAATCAATATTTTCTTTAATTTCTTTTCGTATTTTTGACAGGTTAAAAAATAGAGCATTAGCAGTAAAAAAAATAGTTAGTCAATTATGCAAAATCATAACCTATAAACATACTTTAACATTTATATGTAAATAATTGCGCAGGGTAACTCACTGGCAGGCATGGTTTCACGAATACATTAGAGTGGCTTAAGGTTTATTTGAGCAGTTTTTAGAGAATATATCAAATTCCGACTCTAAAAAGAAATTGGTGTAATCTCTATGATCCGGCATGCCAGAGGAAAGACTGTTTATCACTCTTAAACTTATTTAAAAACAAAAAAAAATAGTGTATAATAATTGTGGATGTCAAAATCGACATCATTATCACGTTACGACAATTAGCATGTCCAACACCATCATCTTCGTCTACCTCTTGTTTTTGTTCTTGTCCTAGTTCTTGTTCTTGTTCTTCTCCTCCTTCTTGTCGATATTTTCTCTTTCTTCTTCACGATCATTATCACCCACATCATCATCATCATTATCATTCTGATAATCATAACTATCATCATCATCATCATCATCATCATCATCATTGTCATCATCTGATCATTAAATAATCGGCATAAAAAATTGTTGCGTCACGCATTAGCTTACAATGCTAGAATAGAATAATAAAATTCAATAACGTAAAGTTGATTCCCTACTAGAAAACATCGCTGTAGTAATCACGGAAAAGCTGTTCATTCTGAAATCAATGTAAAATATATTTCCTATAAAGCAGACTTGAAGGTAAACTAGCTTTAAAAGCTGGAATACCGACAAGATGTGCTTAAATGCTGGATTTTAGGGGAGCTTGGCTAGAATAAGAAGTGTACAACTTTTATATGATGTTTCTCATAGTGATTATTTCTGCTCAACACTTCGCTTCTATTGACCAACTCTCAGTAACAGACGTAAAAAAAAAAAAAAAAATTAGACAAATGACATGAAATATGGCTGCATGAATTATTATAACTTTTTTTTTATCCTAAACAAAGTGTCAACGAGATAAAACAAAAATCAATGGACACAAAGTCTATAATCAAATATTCACAATTTAATAATTAATCAATAAGTGTATTAATAAATTGAAGCCAAATCTGGCGGACTTCATCATAATCACCAAATAAAAATTTGTCAAATGATGATAAAATGTTTTTATCTTGTCACGTAAAATAGATTAAAAAAATAATAAAAACCCACACAAAAAACAACGAAAACAAAAACAAAAACAAAACAAAAATAAAAACCCATCAACAAAAAACAACAGGGAAGTACTTGTTTCTCTAAAAGCATCGGTTTTAAAATCATAGCTGATTGTCAAATGAAGCAACGCTTTTCTATTGAAAAATAAGAACAAGGACACCAGTCTGTGCTTAATGTGCCTCTACGTCCAAGACACGTCTAGACGATCACAAGATTTTTCTCCGCCCACACCACACCCTTCCACCCCCTTCTCCCCCATATCATTGCGACTTGGAGGCAGTTAAAATTGCTCTAACATTCGGCGATTTTGCCTGCGCTGTAACCTGCAACCTGCCGCGGGAAACACACGTCCACCTGGGACGGTCAAAAATTAAACATAGAACCCTTCTCAAAGTGGGTTCCAGCCATATCTTCACTTTTCAATTCCTGTGCCTTCTTGGTAGAACAATCGGACCCTCTTATCATTAGATAGGATTTTCCTCTTGACATTTAACAGAAATAAGTCTAGGTGAAAGATAAAGTCTTTCATGTCTTGCCTCTCTCACAACCTATTGTCTTCTATCAAAATTTATTTGACTTTGTGTAAGATTCCTTGGTAAACTCAAGGAAACGTGAAACCTCTCAAATATTAATTTGTAATAGGCCTAACCTTATAACCTTATGAAGCGTATAACTCTGTCATCTTTTGTGTAAGAGAGTGGAGTGATAAAGGCGAATAACTCTGGCTGACCCCCAACAACTGAAAAGCCTAGATGTAAAGTAACATTAACTTTTTAATAACATCAACCTGATATTCCCAGCCTTACTGGAACCAACTTCGAAAACAAACATCATGCTTCGCTCCATTAAGTGCTAGGACCATTTTCAGGTTAACAATTTTTTTTTTTTGTTGCACGGAGACTTTATATCAGTGCAGCCAACCGTAGTGTAATCTAGATTAAATTCTATGTTAAATTCTAGATCTAGAGCTTAGGCCTAGACATGATCAGATCTAGATCTAGGTAATCTTGATCTTTTCGAATGTTAGCCATCAATTGCAAAATTTTGATTTGACCCGATCCAAACATCATAGATCTATATCTAGTTCAAATAACCTAGGAAAGCCAGTAAATTTGCAGATATCGGTCCAACTTCTGTAAAGAACTATTGGTTGTCATAAATTTCTAAAGTGTTTCTTTTGCATCTATAGAGTAATGCTTTTTTTGGTACTCAAAGTCGTTGCTATGACATAATTAGTAAGGTACGAAACAATTGGATGTAACTAATTATGAGAAATGAAACCCTCATAGTCAAAATGTCCTTATTTTCGGAATCTGAAATTTATAAGTCATTTAGGCCCACATCATACATGATTTAGTACCCCCAGTTTCGTAATTGTATGCACACACTGAGACTAAGGTGGGTAGAGGCTAGCTGCTGTGGGGGCAAGAATAAGTGGAGCAGGCAAGCAAACTGTTATAAAGAACTGGGACAAACATCAGAAAATAGTGCAACACAAACATACTTAGGCCTATCTTGAAAAGTGTTAATTTGCGACGAATAAAAACCTGCATATTTTTGTTTAGAATATCAAATTCATTACGAAACATGCAATTATAAAGTTAAATGGAAGTTGGACTGATATCTGCAAATCTACCCGAAAGCCTAGATCTAGCTCTCAGGGGAAACGATAGACCTTTAAATAATACTGAAAAAAAGGTAGGAGAGCACTATAATTGTCTTGACTAATTATCTTTATTTTTCCCCATACTTCTGATTAATCCAACTATGAATGATAAACCAATCAAAATTTTCAATTAGATGATACAAATATCAAATAATATGATTCAAACTAATAAAATATCATGATGAATACATACGCTGGTGAAATGTGTACTTAAACTAAAGTTCAAATTAAGAATTAAAATTGTGTAAATTAGATTTGTCTGACCTTTCACTTTTATTTAAAATTTACCAATTTATCTGACAAAATAAATGTCCCAGAATGAATATCAACATCATGAGTTTTTTTGATGTTCCACGATGTGACAATAGTAGAAATTGTATATAGCAGATCCTTAGTCTCAGCACTCATTTTACACTAATTAAGCTTTGGGCTGCAAAAGAAAGGGATGATTATCTTTTGCACAGGTAGTGGAGCAAATTAACTGTTCAAGAGATGGAGGAATCAGCATTAACTCCCTGAAACTTTTCCAACTATAGTGAGCACTCTATTTTTTTTACCGCTGAGACTATTCAAACAACCCACATAATTTTTTTTATACCTTCTCGATCTTCTCACCAACAGTCTTATTTGTTTTGTTTCCTGCGAAATATTCTGGATTTGAGCAATAACTTTTTAGGTTTTTTAAGATAATCTGAAAGCAGGCATCAACCTCTTGGTCTTATTCTACATTGGAAACCTCATAATTCGAATTGTATGGGAATGGATCAAACCTTCGAATTACAAAAATGGGTATAACAATCTAAGACTCATTGAGTGAGTGTGTACTGAGCCTGCAACGAGCAACCCTCCCCTTTCCCCGTCCCACGTTGCTATTAGTATCAGTACAGATTTGCTACTGGCACTTAATTGTTAATGCATCTGCTCCCTTCTTGATTTGTTTACGCACTGATCAGCCTTTCTTGGGCAGTGATTGGCATTGCTTGCTGCTTGAGAAATGCATGTAGCACTTTTGTGATGCCTTAAGAGGTGGTATCGACTTCGAATTAAGAGAATCAAATTAGAAATACTTCGAAATACGAGTCCGATTGTAACAAAGCCAAAGAGAAAAAAAAAACCTATCATCTTGCAAAATTCGTTTTATGAGAAATTCAAATAATCAGTCTTCAGTTTTTGAGGTTTCCACTGTAGATCTAGTCCCATTACAAGCCTTGAAAAAAAAGCAAATGCAACGGGAAATCTAGTAAAATATATTTACCCTTGTATCCATTTCTAGTAGAACAGAAGAGGAGATTTCTCTTTTCAGCTCACAACAAACTCTAAGAACAACATACAAAAAGCACAAGATTTTTTTAAAATTTGATTTATAGACAAAACATGGCATCAAAAAGTTTTGAGAGCAATCAAATTATAACACAATTTTTACATTTTAGAAAATCATCCCCCCCACCCCTTCCCTCAAAAAAAAAAAAAAAAAAAAAAAATAAAACCATAAGCGACTGTGCCTTTCTGTTTATTTGCATCTTTTTATAAATACTGATTTAGGTTCTTTGAAATAATGTGACAATACAATAATAAAAAAACTTGAGCCCTCTTTTTTTAAACACCCTCAAAAACCCTTGTCTTAAGTAAATGACCTGAAAAAGGCTCAGTCTCCAATGAGTTAAGACAACCCCAACATTCACAGTTAGACCATAGTGCAAGTGTGTAAATAGCTGAGTTCCAAGGTACATTTTTATCATGTTGACCTCTTCCTTGCTATTCTAATAGACCTACCTTGATATGGAAATTATAATGTAATCTACTACTGGATGGAAAATCTAAATTTTCAAATGCCTATGTCCAAAACATGCTGAATGTACTTTCTCTTCCTCAGAATATCTGTCCCTCTTAGTTTATCTATACAGAACTGTCTGTCTCTCTCTTCGCACCTTCATCAGAAATATGCTCAGATGAATCCACATTAAATGTTACAATTTTTTTTCCTCCCATAATTATATAGCTGTGTGCCTGTTTTGCATTCATACCATTTACAAACTCACATATGCCCTTTTGAATCCTTTATAACTACAAAGTTGTCCTCTTGGATGGTTTTGCTTTTATTTGGATTCTCTCTGTCTGTCTGTCTGTCTCTCTCAGTCTCTGTCTCTGTTTCTGTGTCTTTCTATCTCTGTCTCTCTCTTTCTCTCTCTCCCTTTGAAATAATGGGGGATACACTCAAAAACTGTGCAATGCACACTTTAGGAGAGTTGTGTGAGCTCAAGGCATGATAATTATCTTATAGCTTAGAGCATCATAAAAAAAAATCGAGGAATTGGGTCTATATTGTTCGGAATGCCATCCCACTCTTGTTCTTTTCCTCAATGTAAGGGAATAAAAATTGTGCCAATGATTTTTGTAAAAATTTTATAAAGAGAAAACCAGTACATCTTGTTGGCTGAAATGTAATCTATTGAAAGTATTGGAGCAAGATAATGTTTTCACAAAAGAATGGTTGATTTGAAACAATCAGACGGTGCCTTAAACTTGCCACAGGTGCAATCAGTAGCAAATGACTATTATGGAACTGTGATTTTCTTGTTTCACTTCCTTTTTTTTTTTTTCGTTTTTTTACTGCACAGTAAAGTCAATATTGAGTATGAAAAAATCTGTGACCCTTTTGGTTAATTATACTTTCTAGTCCCAAATATTATTGAAGCAGGTTATCTTGAACTGCTGAATTGTTTATAACATAAATCATAATTTATTATTGTAACTGAGAAAAGAGGTCTGATTTACATTATTATGTTAATTGTTAGTGAAAGATAAATAAACACATAACCCATTTTTTTTTTCGATTTTTCTAAATGTACATAATAATAAAATTTTATGTTTCTACTATAAAAACTTTATAAAAGTTAATCGAAATGATGGAAGTTATGAAACTAATTCATTTGAACATGCTGTCAAGATCAATTTGATCACTTAAAGCAATCTATTGTCAATGTGTTGTACTCTAAAATACTGATATTGAGATAATGTTTTTTCCAGATTTTTTCTTATCTTGAAAATGAAAGCTTTGTTTTTTTTATATATATTTATTTATTTATTTTTTTTTTTTCTGTACAGCTCCAACAATCTTTTTGATTTTGTGCTGACAAATAGAAAGTGACAATCAGCCATTCAGCATGGCAAGTGCCTCAGCATATCAAGCCAGTGTACGAACTCAAAATGCACCACCCCCTCCCCCTGCCTGCCTTCCCATGCAGAAAAAGATTCTGGAAAATGTTTTAGGTATGTGGCATATTTAAATGTGTCAATATTGTCAAGCTCTCTTTTGAAGATAGGATTTCTTTTTAATGTATGAATGAAAAGAAGATAGAAATAGAAGTTTCCAGGCAAAAAGTTATTAAATTTAACTATTTATCTCTATCTTTATCGCCATTTACATCTTAGTGGTCTGACTTGGACGCCTTGGCTGACTCTCAGATGTTTGCTGATAGTCTCTCCCACTGTTTTCTATTTTCTAATGCTGACCTTAGATGGTCGCGGTCGTTCTTGGTTTTGAATTTTAGCTTGCCAGCTGGTGTGCGAATGAAGTCTTTGTTGATGACTGTTGGCAATATTGTTATGAGAATAAGGAATAGATATCATTAAAAGAAGGAGACTTTTCAAAAATTTGGTTAAAAAATGAGCTAAATAAGTTAATAAATAAGTGGCTGATTCTTTTTTCTTTTTCAAACTTCTTCATTTTTATATCTAATAACCTTTTTACGCTGCAGCAGTCCTAATCGATCTATTCCCTTGACAAGAATGATATATACATAATAGAGATTCCCATTACATACACCCTGTTAGTTTTAAGGGTTTTAGTTATTTTACATACAAGAAAGTGTTGGAATTACCATATGCTGACCATAGGAAATGATGCCAGTTACTGCCTGGCCCACCCTCACAGCCAGCATGCAGAGTGATAGAAATAGTTGGAAAAAAAATGGATGAAATTAACTAGTGTAAGCATAAGTTATGAACTGTGGCAGTGCTTTTTGTGTTATCTCATATTGACTCATTGCAAGAGGCCCTTTGAAAAAAGTTTTTTTTTCATTTGAAGGCTGGCAAAATTTTGCTGTAGATTTATCGAGATATGAATTATACTTTTAAAAAAAAAACTTGGGCCTCTAAAGCAAAAGCAAGAAAAAAAAATGGAAAAACTGTGTTTTAAGCATCCTCTGTATTTAAAAAAAGTGTTCAGATAGAAATATGAAAAAGAAATCATCACTCCGCCATGTGCATTTTCTAAAACTTCCAAATGTCTTCATTTGACTCATCATCGATGATCTGAGAATGAAATATGAACTTGAATATTAACAAATGAACTATCCAATCCTCTTCTGAAATTGTAACCTGATATATTCTGTGATAACTTATATAATATTTTGTTTTCCAGAGTGCATAGTACAACTGAAAGCAGACTTTTTTGAGAACAACCAGCCTATAACTGATGACAGCATTGTGTTGCAACGCTTCTGTGCCAAATTTGAACACTTTTTGCAGATAGGAATGAAAGGTAATTTTTTTTTAAATTTTTGTTTAGCAAATATCACTTGGTTTATAAAAAAGATTATCTATCTGCAAATTAAAACACATATGTTTTGATCTGTGATAGGGAAGTGTATTGCATATTTTGAGAACTATCTTGCAAACTTTGCCATTCAGAATCAAAGGCATCTTTGCCACAATTATGCAAGTCATAATTCAGATAGGTGCCTCCTATCAACTTAAACAAAAAAATTGCATCATCTGTGGCAATGCTGTCAAACTCATCAATGCATGCACAACATTGTGATTTGACAGTTATGTTTGATGGTATAAAAGAAAATATACAACAGATGTCATGCTAAAAATAAAATATCAATTTTTATTTTACTATTATAAATAGTATTTTATTAAAGCATCCATTTTCAGCAAAACTCTGAATATAGTCCAAAAGATTTAAAAGACCAAGATTAGTTGTGTTGAAAATGCAAAGACTGTATATATATATATATATATATATATATATATATATATATATAGAGAGAGAGAGAGAGAGAGAGAGAGAGAGAGAGAGAGAGAGAGAGAGAGAGAGAGAGAGAGAGAGGGAGGGAGGGAGGGAGGGGCGGGGACATTAGTTTTATGCCTTTGCGAAGCTTGGCAAATGGCTGTGAGTAATGAGGGTAACTGATGTTGACGTTTGGTGCTAGGAAATGGTTTTATCTACTCAATGAGAAAAGATCTCCTGTCTTTGATTTAGTGAGGGCGCTTTTGTCAAAATTTGGTATTTTTGTGCCAAAGAAAGTGTGCATCTACTATTTTGTGGTGTAACTAACTTGATCTTTTTTTTTTATAACTTCCCATTCCATGATGTGTTCAATATTTTGTTTTTTTAGTTCCCAGTTATTCTCACTGAGCTTCGTATCTTTCTTTCAGTGCACTAGTATGTTTGAGGGTTAATGTTAATTGTGTCAATTTTTAAATTCCATGTTAGTGAGTCCTGTATAGCTCTCTTGTCTATGTCATTGTAGCTTTTGATAGAACACATTTTGTTAGGCAGTTTCAATATATACAGTATAATATGCCTTGTAACTGATCTACTTCATGAGGCTGAGGGCATTATCTCATAGGAAATTGAAGGAGAATGTAAGAAGGTTTTCTGTGGCAGGTTGAACCTTCAATTATCATTACTTGATAAGTTTGAAACCTCATTTTTTTAGTGCAGCTTTGTCTAATATGAAAGCTATGAGTATTTTTACTTCCCTGTATTTCTACAGGAATCTCACTCTGAATTTATGATGGGAGTAATCAAAGAATTAGTAAAATGAAATTTAACTGTGGTAAAAAGAAGGCTATAAAAGGCTTTTAAAAAAAATGAAAAGCTCTTAACATATCAGTGACAAATTATTATTTCTTTTTTCTTACTATCTTTCTTATACTTTTCATTTAATGTTTACTAAACAGAGAAAGTAAGTCTCCTAGGGCGAAAGAAAGACTATTGGGACTTTTTTTGCGACTGCCTGGGAGCTTCAAAGGGCATTAATGATGGCATCAAGTATGTAAAGAGCCTTGGGGAAGTAAGTACAAGCCGTAAATTTTCACATTGTAAATATGAAAATAATGTGAAAACTTTTGAAAATTTTTTTTTAGTTGAGAGTAAAATTTTAAATGATTTGATTTATTTTCTAGCAATTAGAAGGTTATATCAAAGTTTAAAAGAAAATATATTTATCATGGACAAAATATGTGTTGATTATAGGGTTTTCTGACTTAATTTGTTCTATTTTATATACAACAAACTATGTTTTGCACAATATCCTAACAATTTTCTTGCAATTTGTATCAAATGTTATTTGTTGGTTCTCAAAATCTTGATGTGGCTAAGTTTTCTTTTCTAAATGTATTTTCCATATTTAGCACTTTTCCCTTAGTTTAATTAATGTTACTGCTTGTAAGTGATCAAACAGGTGACAAATTTCTCATTTACATGTTACCTTGAGCCTCTTCACTTTCAAATGAACTAACCATCAGTATCATCAAGATAATGGTTTCATGATAGACACATGGCTTTAAAACCAAGGAAATTTGCGGTTTAGGCTTCCAATCCAGAATTTAGTTACATGAGTATCTGTGCATAGGCAGAGATTCCTTTCCACTATGCTACAATGTGATTATAGAAAATTAAGTCAACTTTGCAAAGATCTTCGAGGCCAGGAAAAATTAAGTTCTGCATAGGAATAGCTAGTTTTTATTTGTGTTGTGACCACTGGCAACTTTTTTTTTAACTTTGAACATTATTCATCCTTTTTACACTGCAGAACAAGACGTCCCTGGGTAAAGGTCGGGCTTTCATCCGCTTTTGCCTTGTACATCAGCGACTGGCGGATATGATGCAACAGTGTGTGGTCAATGAGAAAACATTGTGGGTGCTCACTGGATTGTTTGAAATAATGTTATTATGTAATGAATTTGAGTCTGGAATCCATAAAGTCTACAGCAAAATGATAATTTTGATGTCGCAAAACTATGAAATTCCATTTGAAAGTTATTTTATTTCTTAACTTGTCATTGAGGGGTCTTGATGACTTTATCCTATATTTTATCTCAATATAAGCAAACCCTTCATACTTAAATAATCCCCATTTAAAAAAAAGGTATTAGCTTCAGATGAATTTGTCATGGGATTAAACAAGGGGTAAAGAAATATAACCAATAGATTCCATTATGAATTTCTACTTATTGTGTCTGACTTATATCTATGGTACTAAATCTTCGAAGATGTAGAATAAAATATGGATTTTGTTGCTTTCAAAGTGTCATAAAATTTTTAGTTTAAGTTTTACTCCCTATTAACTTTTTCTTTTTCTTTTGCAATAGTGACTGGTTTATCCCAGGTACTCTGGTGACAAGTCCTAAAGAATGTCAACATCTTATCAACTCCCTGTATGACTTGAACTCCTTGCACTTTGACCTTTCACCTCGAGGTTATGACCTTGATACTACATGGCCAGCTTTTTCTAAGTAAGTGTCCTTTTATTTTCCTTTACTCAATAATGTGTTAACGGTTAGTGCTTATTTTACTTGGTCTATAATCTATTTGACATTGAAAAATGAAACCATTAAAAGCTCTGAACAAAACTGATTCAGGCCTTAAAGGGCTACTTGGGGGTCTATTTCAGAGATCAATGGTCAGCTCTGCTCATTCAGGCTTTTTGGTAGTAATTTGAAACGATTCAAGCTTGAGGTTCTAATGCTTTGCTTGCAAATTAATGAGATATGTTTTCAGACTTTTATGACTGAAAAAAAGTGGCAGCTACCTTTTTTGTTAATGTATTCTATTGATTTCATTGTTTTGAAGGATATGTTTAAACAGTAGACTCTTCTTTAAGCTGCCAGCCTCTGGTGCTTTACAATAATAAAAAAAATAAGAAACTTCCATTACTGCATTACCCAGTGAAGCATACTGAAAATAGTGCGAGAATATTGATATGTCTTTTTTTACATTAATCACGTTCAGTCCCGCGACACTAACTTTATTGAGATAAGACTCAGTCCTACAGTACAGTCTAAGTGTACAGTACACTTTGCCTTGTCAAGTGTACTGCATGTTGGATGAACTTTGACCCATTTTATCCAGACAATTATCGGCTGTTCAGCCTTTATCCAAAGCTTCTCAGGCCGAGGATAAGTATTCCTAGCAGAGATCTTGCACTTGTCTGCTTGAAGTTGGAGGTATTTCGATGTTATGCAACCAAAATGTCAGGCAAAAAAAAGGCTTCAGATTTACAACCTGCTTTGTCATTACCATTGAAAAAGAAGTAGAGAAAAACTACTTTGTCAATGGCATTGAATGCAGCAGACAAAATCATGCTTGGTTTGCTTATAATTGAGATACAGGGGACATCTTTCTTTATTGAAAACAAAATGAAAAAAATGTAGAGTAAAAATTTTGGTTGAATAAAAATCTTTCCACCTCACAGTAGTTAACATTGAAAAAGAAGTAGAGAAAAACTACCTTGTCAATGGCATTGAATGCAGCAGACAAAATCATGCTTGGTTTGCTTATAATTGAGATACAGGGGACATCTTTCTTTATTGAAAACAAAATGAAAAAAATGTAGAGTAAAAATTTTGGTTGAATAAAAATCTTTTCACCTCACAGTAGTTTCAGAGTAGAGCACTTAGTTCGGCCGATGACCTACCTTTTGCAACGGGTCATTATGGGATCATGCTGGCTAGGTTACCTGAGCTTAGGCTAGCACTCTCGCTCTCACTGATAGACTTAATTACATCATTTTAAAACGCGTATAGCACAGAAAATAAAGACAGAATCATTTTTAGAGTTACAGAAATGAAAAATTTATTTCATGATCTGTACAGTGATATAAGTTTTTAAAGGGAAAAACAATATAAGCCATCTATAATAGTAATGTATTGTTCTGCTACGTGAAATATTTTTTTTTTTGTTTTGGTCGGTTTTTTTTTTAAACATGAAAAAAAAAAAAACGGTAAGTGAAGACAACTTTCTTGCTGGTTTTAATATCAAGCAAACATTTAATTCTTCACTTGTTGTAGTTTTAGGGCGCTGGAGTTAAAACTACATAAGTAATCGCACAGAGATTGTCAAACTTGCACTTAAAGAAATGTGTTTAAATTATATTGACATTTACTGTGGTTACATAATATATGTATTTATATATAAAATAAAGAAAAACAAACATACCGCAAGACTATTTTATTTTTTTTTTTTACACAATGGGTCGTGCGCGGACTTAAGATATGGAGTATTCTTCAGCCTATGGGGTTCAACAACTGCCTGTAAATTGGCACTTTTGTCCTTTATTCCTACCATCCTTCTCTCAAAGTTTGTAATATTTGCATGCAACATATCACCCCCTTGCTCCCCTAGTCATCCCAAACCAAAGCCCCATCTCACAGTGCCTTTCTAACATATGTAGTTTCTGGTGTTATTGTGTTGTGAGAGTGTTGTCTGTATAGTGACATGTAAGATGTGATTGCCGAGCCAATCAAGTGATGAGTGGACTGTTCAATTTTACGAGTGTGTGAAACTAAATTATGTACTATGGTGAAAGTATTATTAAGAGCATCAAATTTAGTTCCAAGTGAAAATGCTTTGCCAATGATTGCTTGTTCTGTGCGAGTTCTGCGACAGTGCTAACAATGTGTTTTGTGAGATCCATATATACTTGTGTTGTCATGTATATGTGGCAGTGATTTCCTATGAATGATCTGCTATGATATTTTTGTGGACCTATGTTGTGTTTTGCTAATATATGCTCTAATTCACAACAAACAAGTCCTTTACCTACTGAGAGACTTCATTTTAAAGTTAGCGATTTCATCCTCACATGCTTTGATTTGTGTCACATACTCTTCTGTGTTTTGTCTCTCCAGTTCCCTCTAAATATCTTAGGTTTACTTCAAGCTTCTCTTTCTGTATGGAAAACTCCTTAGTCATATAAGCAATCTCTGGAAAAGTATGCTCCATTTTCTAAATTAGTTGAAATAAAAATAAAGTAAATCTATTACCAAAATACGCAAAAAGCTTCAAAATGAAGATGTAAATAAATTTATGAAATGAAATTATATATGCTGCGGATGTTATCTTTTTACGCCACAATCTCTCTCTCTATATATAAGTAATTCACAATACTTGCAAATTTAACTATACTTTTTTTATCATATAACATTTTCATGAAATTAGTTTACAATGAGCTAAATTTTCACTATTTACTGTAAATATTATTGTGGTTTTAATTTATCTGGCTTCTAAACTTAGAATTATCAGGTATGTTTTGTTGTAGAAACGTCCATAGACGTGGATAATGATAGTCAGCCATCATCAACGGTCTATACGGACTGTAGATTATACAGAAGTAATACTACCAACTCGAAATTTCACAGGAATACTTACTAATCCTTATTGATCAAAGGGATGTAAGAATTTTTTTGAATTGAACATTCTGATTTTTTAAAAACAATCTTTTAATTAATCAAAATACAAAAATGGCACTTGAAGCATGAGTAAAGCATAAAGGAATGCAGTGTACAATTCCTCAGAGTGAGGAGAACAACTGCATAAAGAGAACATGCTCAGCTTTTATTTCATATATTTCTAGGCAGGATTCGGACTAAGAGAGTGCATATTAGAAGAAAGTGAATGTTGTTATTTTATAACCCAAGTTCTGCATTAGCCGGCAGATAAGCAGTGATCTGGCAGCGCAGGGAGGAGTGAGCTGGGGCACCTGCATTTTACAAGTCAGTTGTAATTATTGACTTTGGTCAAGAGGTCAGTGCAGGAAAACTAAACTAAATGCTCCACTACTGTATAGAGACTGAGTTACCGTGTCCTGCAGAATGACAAAGTCTTCTTTTATTTGTTTTTATTTACCTTTTAGTCGGAAACATGCTGGAAGTGGCTCATGGAATGTGCCACTTAGCAGACGTTCTAGTATGACCAGCATGGTAAGTAAAAAACTTAGAAGACATAATGTCTCTTCTATACTTGAAAAATGTTTGAGTGCTGTAACTCACAGTCTCAGATAAAAGACTGATTCAGTCAGCTTTACATAATATTCACAACTAAGAATGTGGTCAAAACTGAAATTTAGAGAAAGGTAAAACTGGCTTTACTGTTTCAATTTATCAATTAATGAAAAATAACAAATTAAGAACTGAGAAGGCCAAAGTTAAGAAATTTTGTCAAAAACTGCTTATGCAAATTTTAGAAGCTTAAGGAGGGCATTTGAAAATTTCAAACACATGTTATATTGATATGATGTTGAATAGAGGTGAAACATAAGTTTCAACTTAGATGAGTGCTCTCTTGAAACATGACAAAAGTTTTATTGTCTAATAATTTTTTTCACCAAATATCCAAGTACTTCTCTCAAGTATACCAGCACAAGGCATTAAGTAACCTTTTCCTTTTTTTCAGGATGCTATCAGCAATATCAGTGTCTCTGTGGACAACAATGCAGAAGTCGACCGCCTGGCCAGGGACCTTGAGACAGCACAATCTACTACAAGTGAACTGGTTGGTCAGATTGGAGCTCTACAGCAGGAGAAGGCCCAGGTCAGCCAATCAGCATGGGCGACACAAGGAGAGCTTCAGGCTTGTCAGCAGCAGCTGAGAGAGCTTCAGACAGAGCACTCAGAACTACAGGCGAAATATCAAGAGCTGGATGTGAAGTAAGGAGACAGTTGGTTGGTATTTGAGGTTGTTTTGATATATATATGAACACACACACATATATATATATATACGTATGTATGTCAGTATTTGAAATTTATGATTTTGTATTCCATTTCAATGAATTCTGAATGTTTTAACAACATATGGGATGTTTCAATTATGAAAATTCTTTCTTAGTGATGTCATTGTAGTGTTTCATTTGTTAGACGTCATCTTTTTTCTTGTTTGTCTGTGTATTATAGGATATTGAATACCTAATTTTGTCATAATTATTGTAATGCCATGTGAGCTCTCATGAAGGAGGTGCAATATAAATGTCCTAATTGACATTATAATTATCATTGTTAAATAGGGGATGTAAGGCAACATCTCAGTGCAGTCTCATAACTCTAAATTTAATGAACTAAATATATAAATAATTCAAATACTTTTGGAGCCCCAACTGAATTAAATTTTAGGTTTTATGGGATAATATTTTGAATTCCTAACACTGCAATCTCTCTGAATTGTTCAAAAGCAATTTGACTTTATAAGTGAATTGTGAAATACATTTTGTCCAAAGTCAGGGATCTATTATATAATCATTTCTTCTAGTTTAGCTTTGAAAGATGAAAGAGGTTATAAAACGTATTCCTTGAAATAATTTTCTTGTAGTGTGAAATAGAATTATCTCAAATACTGGCTTGTGGTTTAAAACCTGATCTTTCCTCTATTCTCACCATATAAAACCAAAGCCTGGTCCTCCCCTCTAAATACAAACCCTACTTATTCGTCATATGCCACACTCAATTAACTGAAACCAGATCTGTCCGTCTGATTCAAACCACATAAAACTTAAGCTTGATCTTTCATCTAACCCTCAGCCATGTGAAATTGAAACTTGAGAAGGATCATCAGGAAAAAAGCCAGGCAGACTTGATAAGAACCCTGAATGCTAAATTTGAGCAAGAATCCAGCCGCCGAGTGAACCAGCTGGCTGAAGAGGAGGAGCTATGGAAAAAAGAGAGGAAGGAGGAAGTGAGCCGCATGCAGAAGGATATGGACAAACTCTCAGCAGAGGCTGAAGTGGCAAACAAACGGGCAGACGCAGAACAGTCACAATCTGAAGAGCTTATGAGAACGTTACAAAATGTGTTATCAGAGGCAGATGTAAGATGTCCATAACTGAGTTACTTTTTTTTGTCACTCTTTTTCTTCTGTGAAGTCTTGTTAAAAAAGCTTTTTAAAAAGTTTTTTTTTAATATTGTCTAGGAAATGCATGTAGAAGAAATAAGAGGTGTTTATTGTAATGTTTTACATTTCCTGAATGGGATTTTCTTTTCTTTTCTTTTTGTCAGGACTTTGAACTAGAAATGTTTAGATGTCGTGTATAGTCTTTACAGAAAGAAAACATGAACAAACGAACAGAAATTGAATGCTTTGTCAAAAACTTCTACTAGATGAGAGTTTCCTTTTGAAAAATAATGTTTAGAATGTTTGATTTTTCTTTTTCTCAATGACACTTTACACAGATCAAATCCGACAATGGAGACTTCAGAACATCTCTCTTAAGCCTCGGCCACACTATGCGGGAACTACAACTTAAGGTTGATCAGCTCAAAGATGAGAAGTCTGTCATTCAGGTTAGTCTTGTGGTTAACATAAGTCAAGCTCTGTCATTCAGATTAGTCTTGGAGTTAAACTGGTGAAAGTCTGTCATTCAGGTTAGTCTTGTGGTTAACATAAGTCAAGCTCTGTTATTCAGGTTAGTCTTGGAGTTAAACTGGTGAAAGTCTGTCATTCAGGTTAAGTCTTGTGGTTAACATAAGTCAAGCTCTGTCATTCAGGTTAGTCTTGGGGTTAAACAGGTCAAAGTCTGTGATTCAGGTTAGTCTTGTGGTTAACATAAGTCAAGGTCTGTCATTCAGGTTAGTCTTGTGGTGAAACAGGTCACATATGACATTTAGGTTACTCTTGTGGTTAACTCACGTCAAAGTCTGTCATTCAGGTTAGTCTTGTGGTTAATACAGGTCACATATGACATTTAGGTTAGTCTTGTGGTTAACTCAGGTCAAAGTCTGTTATTCCGGTTCGTTTTGTGGATAAAAGGTTACACGTGACATTCAGGTTAGTCTTGTGGTTAACACAGGTCAAAATCAACCATTCTGGTAAGTCTTGTGGATAACACAGGTCACACCTAACATTTAAGATAGTCTTGTGGTTAACTCAGGTCAAAGTCTGTTATTCCGGTTCGTCTTGTGGATAAAAGTTTACACGTGACATTCAGGTTAGTCTTGTGGTTAACACAGGTCAAAAGCGACCATTCAGGTTAGTCTTGTGGTTAACACATCAAAGTCTGTGGTTAAGGTTAGTCTTATGGTTGACACAGGTCAAAATCTGTCACTCAGGTTAACTCAGGTCATATCTGACATTTAGGTTAATCTTCTGGTAAACACAGGTCAAAATCTGTCATTGAGGTTAGTCTTGTGGTAAACACAAAGTCATATCTGACATTCAGGTTAGTATTGTAGATAACTTAAGTCATATCTAGCATTCAGGTTAGTCTTGTGGTTAACACAGGCCACATCCAGTGAAATTCTCTAACCTTGGAATTTTTGTACATAATTTTAGTTGTCTTTATGCTCTCTGGAAATAACAAAATGTTTGTTATTGTTTAACTATGTTTAATATTCATCTTTACAAATCAGTTTTCCTTCAGTGATAATTATCATGAACCTGTTTTGGCTATCCCATGTGTTTTGCTAGCCCAATTGTTCTTTCAAGAATCCATGCTGATTTTGCTGGTTTCCAAAATAACAGGCCCCAGTCAAGCGATAAATAGGTCATGGGGTCGGGGTCATTCACACCAATGCAAGGTCAAGGTTGGCCTCACCGCTGGCATGCACCAATCTTTTGCTATAATAGTTCATTTTTATACAATCTGCAAGCTTCATTTAATTATCTTTTGATTTGATCATTCACTAATTAAAAAATAGTGAAAAAAGTTTTCATTAAGAAAATATTTAAAAATATCTTTGATGGAAGCTTTTTTTATCAGTCATTTAAAAAGTTTCAAAAAGTACGTGATTACTTAATTAATTAACATGATAAAGTGACCTCTAGCAGACAATTGGTCCCCCCAGAACTTGAAAAAATTTTTACAGTCAATAAGACAAAAAATTTTTCTAAACATTCACACAAAAATCATATGCTCAACACAAAAATTGAGTCTGTGAGCTTGAATTAATGCTGCAGCCATCGAGTTAAAATATCCAAACAAGGAACAAAGGCGAATAATAAAACCCATTTTATCATCGGTGATGTTGAACTATTGATTGCGGCTGATCAGAGGGTTTGATAGGTGTTGATGAAGCTTTGGGGGTAGTTGGAATGGAGATAGCTTGTTGCTCATTAGAAGTCATATGTATGACTATTGCGCTGATGATAAATCATGTTTCTGTGGTAAGTTTCTAGATATGTATGTTCTATGTCTGTACCGTGGTGGATCGTTATGTTCACTGTCTGTGTGTGTGTGTGAATCTAATATGTCTTCGTTTTCTAAATTGCCTCTAGTGTGGGAAGTTTCAAGGTGGTCTCTATATAAGTGGTGAGAATCTTCTCTATCTGTCTTTATGCTAATTAAGGTAAGGAGATATGCGGGTGAACAGGCGCTAACTAAAGTATTACTGAGATATGATTTTGAGATGCTGTGATTTATGTCCATTTCATGATGTCTTTTTTAAGTTTATAATTTTGAACAAAATAATAGTATGTCTTCTAAATATAAAAAAAAAGTTTAAACTTTTTCTTTCCCTTGGTGTAGGAACAGCTCCAGAATGAGCAGACAGATAAAGGAAAGAAAATGTCACTCCTGGAGGGCCGCTTGTTAGAGCAAGAGAGGGCGCTACGTGAGGCTCAAGACTCAAGTTCTGGTCTGCAGACTGAAGCAACTAAACTGGAGCTGGAGTTACAGAGTGAGCAGAATAAGACTTCAAGTCTCCAAAATGAGAAATCTAGGCTAGAACGTTTACTGAAAGATAAAGAAGAGGAGCTTAAAGCACGGGAAACTGATTTTGGAGAGCTGAGAATCAAAGTCAATGAGCTGGAGCTAAGAAATGCAAATCTGGCAACTGAAAGAGATTATTTGAAGACAGGAACAGAAAAAATTGAAGCCTTAAGCTCTGAGATAAAAGGGCAGCTTGAGACAGCCAAGGCAGAGCTGGTCAAGGCGAACTTGAAAGCTGAGGAAAGTAATGCTGAGCTCACTCGACGATATGAAGAGTTGTCACAACAGAATGAATTAGGCAAGGTAGAAATTGCCAATTTATTGGCTAAATTTAAGGATAAAGAAGTTGAGATTGAAAGTGTAAGAAAATCTGGCCAAGATGGAGCCTCTGAGCTGGAAGTTGAGCTTAAGAAAAGAGATGAAGAGTTGTCAGATGTAAAAGTCAGTTTAGCGGATGCTACAAAAAAGTTGGATCTTGTTTCCAAAGAGGCAGCGGATCTTGGAGAGGGCAATCTTGTCCTTGTTGAAAAACTTGCTCTGGCTGAAACTGAAGTGGAAACTCTGCGGAGAGGCTGTCATGATGTGGAAGAAAAAGTGGTGAATTTGGAGGGAGAGGTGGAGAAAATGATCCAAGAGTCACATGAGAAAGATGCAAAACTTGCAGAGATTAACTTTCAAAATGATCTTCTGAGGCAGGAAGTAGGAGAAAAGACCACTGTTATTGAGTCCATGGCTTCACAGGTTATGAATCTAGAACAAAAAATGAAGGAAATCGAAGAGCAGAAAAAAGAGGAGCTTGAGAGAGCAAAAGCAGACCTTGCACTTCTTAGAGCAGATAAAGAGGAATTAAAGAGGAACATGGATGTAGAGAAGGAGAGAATGCTGGGATTGCTTAAAGAATCTGAAGGGGTCAAAAGTTCAAAGAATGAGAAGGAAGAAAAGATCTCTTCTCTGATATTAGAACTAGAAAACTTGCGGAGAGAGAAAGAAATGGATGTGACCCAGTTGGAGGAACGTGCTAGAGTACTTAATGCTCAGATCAATGAAAAAGATCAGAAAGTTTCAGAGTTGTTGAAAACTGTGGAAGGTTTGACCTCTGAAATTGCTCAAGTGAAAGAGGTGAATGGCAGACTTGAAGCGAAAGCAGGGAGTGCTGGAGAACTGATGGCGAAGCTGCAGGCTGGAGAGGCAAAATTTGCTGACATAATTTCTAAGATGGACACTCAAGCATCAGAAGAAAGACAACACAGAGAAAATGAAGCTGCTTCTTTCACAGAGCGGATCAAATGGTTGGAGACCCAGCTTGCTGATCGAGAGAAGTCCCACAATGCCTCATGTGCTGACTATGAAGCAAAAATTAAAAAGCTCAAAAAGACAAAAGATGAGCTTGAAAATGTCTCTTCAGAAGTTTCGCAGTCAGTCACGAAGCTTACACTTGAAGTGGCAGCTCTCTCTGAGGACAAAACTGTTTTGGAATCAAAGTTTGAAGCAACAGAGTTAGAGAGGCAACAGCTGCAAATAAGTTTGGCAGAAAAGTCGCAACAAGTAGCAGAAATCACCACCGAACTTAACACCACAACAGAGGATAATAAATCCCTCAGATATCAGACAGAAACAATGGCCGAGGATCTGACACAAATAGAAAATGTCAGAGACGAGCTGGAGAGGCAGGTCGCGGGACTGAAGGAACAATTGCAGGTAGCAGAGGATGAAGCTCAGGAAAAGCTGTCTCAAAAAAGAAAGGCAGAGCTGCAGCTCGAGGAGTATGAGTCTAAACTTGATGAGATGGAGATGAAGTGGAAAAAGGCAGAATTAAAGTTGGAGGAAACAGAGTTGGAGCACCAGTCATTGCAGAAGTCACAGTTTAGTGCTCAAGTGCTTGAAGAGTCACTGGTGGAGGCAAGAAAAACTTTGGAGGAAGTCAGATCAGAGAGATCACAGCTTCAAGGTAAGTGAAAGCTTAAAAGAGATGAGATTTGTAACACACTGCATGTGAGTTTTGGGGAGCGAGGAGAGTGAGAACCTCATCTCAGCAGCTCAGGATTCACAGGGGTGAATGTACCCAGGCTGGTCCTGAATACCTCCAAGAAAAGCATAATTCTGAGGTCTTAGGGAGGTTCCATCATTTTTCTGAACACTTCACTTTATCATACTTTACTCTGTGACTATGTCTAAAGCTTTCACACTAATATTACAACTTTGGAGAAACATTTGCTAGTATGTGATCTTGAAAGTATTAGCATTCAAGCCAGTACCCTATGTGGGGGATAGATCATCTTCATTAATGTCATACTGTCAAATTCATTCTAAAGTTAGGATTCCGAAGGATAGTTCAAAATTTCAACCCTGCTTCAGATTTTTATTTATTGATATGAACATGATAACATCAAATTTAGATCTTAGAACACAGATCTATGCCTGCAGTCAAATCTTTTCTAATCTTTAAGAGTCCAAAATTGAACTTTGAATAAATATAATTATGGAGAGATCAGTTTTCTGTGTAACAAAAATCTAGAATTGAAATCATAATTAAGTTATTTTAATATAATATTTCACCCTAAACTCTTTTGGCTTTTTAAATGAATACTGATAGCATTGCTTACAATTTAAGTCAACAGCTCAATATTGTTTGTGTGTGGGGTTTTTCAATTCTCTTTGCCAGACACATTTGATCAGCTCATATCTGAAAATGACGAACTACAGAGGAGAATAGATGGTATGGAAGCAGAAAAGAGAGATATGGCTGAGCAAATTGAGAAAATGTTGAAGCAGATTTCATCCTCTGATCAAAGGTATATAATAGTCTTATGCATCATAAATTTTTGTTATCTATATGCTGTAGATTAGATAATTACAGTGAAATCAGCTTATGTTGGCATTGTTATGGAAGGAAAATTATGTCAATATATCAAAATGTCAAAAAACAAAAATACAAAGATGAAGAGAAAGATACTAACAACAAAGAGAAACAGGAAAGTATTAAATCAAAAGGGAAAAACGGAAGATCAATGAGTGATATAAAGGACTCATTTGTCTCCCTTTCAATTTTTTTTTATTTTTCATAAATGGAGTTTTGTGTATTATCTCTGCTATTCCCTTATTTGGTAATTTTGGTATTTGGAAAGAAAATGTTGATAAATTGACTGTTGATATATGTGAGTTATACTGTGAAAAATTCATACCTGTCAAAAATAAATAATAAAGTTAGCTCAAGAAATTATCCAAGCCTTGATTTGGATACCTAACAATGTCTTGCTCTTGGTTGGGATTTCTGGTACTATATCTACTTTTATTTATTATTTCATTCTAATTGGTATGTTTACAAAAAAAAAAAACTATTATGTGTACCAGTTAAACTCAAAATGCCCAATTAAAAAAAAAGAACAATTAGATGCATTAAGAGACAAAATGTGAAGACTTCATCTTTATTTTTTTACTTTTTTAAATTAATGATCTTTCTTCTGGTGCAGTGATATGGAAAAACTTTCAGAACAACTGGATGAAGAGAGGAGAAAGTCGAGGGCAACTATAGAAACATTAAATGAAGAAATCTCTGCTCTACAGTTTCAGCTCAGTGCAGAGCAAATGCAGAAAAGTGAGACTCAGGTATGTTTCCCTCTCGAAGGATTGTGTGCATCGTCAGGTTTGGTTGTTAACATGAAAAAAAAATTGATGGAGATAAATGATTTCTAGGTTTCCTTTTTTTAAAGAGATGAAAGGTACGTGAGAAACTTCTCCAAAAAAAAAATGAAGTAGGGTTGAGGAAATTAGTCATTAATTTTTCACTTGTAATGAGACAAAATCGCGGAGGAATAATTTTATTAATATTTCAAAATATTTTTGAATACTTTCTTATAACCTTTTTAGAATAATTCTATTTGCCTTGATAAAACTGTATTGGGTATATTAGACACACATCATTTCTACATAATATTGAATTCATGGAACTTGTAAATTAGGAATTTTGACAATTGAATAGGATCCTAATTTGATGCACTATTAAAATATATGCCAATTTTCGGTAAATTTACGGATTTTCAGTAAAAAAAATCGCCGGTCAAATTTCCGTAAAGGTCTGTCAAATTCCTCCGTCAGTCATGGTGCAACTCTGCGAGGAATTACGGAAGAGGGGGAAAGAGGGAAAATTTTCCGGAAATCGCGAACTTTAAAAAGTACAAAAAATGTTGCAAAATTGACTTCACCCTTAAGTGACTTAGCCTTAGGGTATGTGAGGTTAGAGATCTCCAGATAACCTTATTCTCTCTTAAATAGTAAGCCGAAGTAATAGACCTATATTAGGGGTTAGGAAGGGCAAATATTTTATGAGTCTTTTATTTGCTACGGATAAGATTCTAGGGTTGTGTTTAGATACCGGTATTCAATATGCTAGGCCGCTGCGTTGTGTGAAAAAGTTCAGTAAAAAAATTTGATTCAGTTGGCATCACTCTATTAAGATTTTAGAGTATAGTGAGGCAAATCAAATGGTCTGATTGGTTCAAGTGGATAAAGGAATGCCCTATAAGGTTTTTTACCAAAGTAGTCAAACCTCAATGGCTAAGTACAAGTATCTTGAGTATCTTGTCATGTGTCAAATTGAGTGAGAACATCTTGAACCATTCACATCTAAGACAATTTGATCCAAATGTAGTTCACGTTCAGACATAAGATATGTAGAGATTTAAAATATGAGTTTTTGCAAATTATCCTTAAAGTTGACTCACTTAAGCATAATTTATTTGGACAGTCCTGTAGTAAAATATTAGGAGCAGGAGGAAGGACTTTTATGTTATACTTATGCTAGGAATGAGACTGCACTGCTTCCAATTACATAGACATTTCATACAAGTTTGTTATTCCTTTTTATCATATTTATTTTACCCAAAACTTTGTGAATGGACACCTTTTAATAGAAATGACCTGGACTAAATTTGGAACTTAATTGACTAGGTGTCATTTGGTCAGTATTCAATAGAAAAAAGTTTACTCTGCACTATGTTCTCATCATGGTTGTGGATTGTTTCCTTAGTGTTTACCTTTGGTTGCATTATTAGATCTCTCTAATATATTTCTTAATTAAAGATGGTATGCCTTGTATGAGCACAAAATTTACGGAAATCGTATGAGCAATACTACTCCTCTCTGCTGCCATCTTAAATGGCTGACATTCCTGGGCAGTCAGACGGTATGCATGTAGTGAGAAAATACACTTAAATGCTTTAAAGGTGAAACAATGACTGTTAAAAGGAAAGCAGTTAATGCTGGCAAACAACTTTCATTTTGTTTTCATGTCCAGTGATCACACGTTTTTTGCTCGGCTCATTTAAGTCTCGACAGTTATGCAAGGTAATTCTTCTGCCGATGTAAGCCTTGAATTTGATAATGAATGCATCATAAGCTCATGTATTGTTTAGGGTGGATCTGATTAATGCAGGCAAAAAGGTAGGATGTCATTTTCTGTTGCCTGAGTCAAATCCTTTTCTTTTTCAATGAACTTTAACAAACAGGGTGACAGTTCATCCAATGTGGAAGAGAGAAGCAAAAGCGAGATGAGGGCAGTGATCTCTGATCAAGAGATTATCATAGAGAGATTGGAGCAAGAACTAGAAGTAGCTCAAGAAACTCAACAAGCAGATTCTTCTCAAGTGAGGCACTCAAGATTTGTGTGTGATGAACATGAATGCTATGAAGTTTTTCTATGGATAATATACAGCTGAAAGAATAATTATGCTGTAGAATATAAAAACGAATTTTCAAAGCTCTTGTGAGATTAATACCAGAACTGCCTAGGTTTTTGTTCCACTCCCTTTTCACCTGAAAGAAAGTGAACTGCTTACATTTACATAAAATGTTAACAATTTCAAAACCATTTAGTTGTGTGGAAAAAGGACAGAGTCAGGCTGAATTTCTTATTGAGACAAGTAGATGCAGACAAACTTGAAAATCTGTATCTAGCCGTATTGTTGTGATCTACAGATAAACCACTGGCAAAGATCTTGATCATGAATCTAAACCTTCACCAGTATTTCTAATGTTTATAACGTTGAAACGAAATAGCATTTTAGTCTAAGGCTTCATTGTAGAGACTTAGAAATCTTTCTCTTGCAACATAATTCAGTTGTCATTTTAAATGGTATTGAAATTTCAGTTAAAAACTCTTTTTCCTTCCTCAAATTTTTTCAAGTTGCTAAATAAAAGAAGAGTGAAAAAATTTTGATCGCAAAGATATTTACCACCTTATATTTTCAAAGACCTAGATCTAGGGAGCAATATAATAAACTGAATATAGCAGCTTTATCTTCTTAAAGATTTAAAGTAAAAGCCACAAATACAGTGGAACCCATATTTAACAACACCTTGAATAGCTATAACTACAGATCTGGAAATCCTTGTTTTCTCTTTTATTTAAGTCATTCAATTTATTTCTGCAGTGACGAGTATCGATACCGCTTCCCCCTGTAATGACATCTAGATCTGAGCGAACAAAGGAAAGAAAAGCACAAATTTTTCATAGGAAAAAAATCTCGAGCATTATGTCTTGCCTGAATTGCTATGGTACAAATAAACAAGTGATGCAGGCTTTCATGCCTTTTCTCCACATAGTTCCCTCCCATTAAAGCATTATCTAGGCCTAATATCAGTATCACCAGAGCCCTGATATCACACAGGGTGTTTTCCAGCGAGATGTGTGTTTTATGCAAGATCTATGCATCTCACTCACAGCAAAGATTTTTCGCAAACCACTTACCATCACAATAAATTCTTCTTAATTTCCTTTTGCGGAAATAACTACAACCTTGCTATGATGATACTTTATGAAAGGATCAAGAGTTGTTGTTATTACCGAGTTCCACTGTACATGAATGGGTAGAATGCTGTTTGTAGTTTTTGCACAATATAAATATTCATCTCCTTTGTTATGTTAAATATGAAAAGTAAGTCTGTAAATGCCATTGTCTTTTTTCTCCCGGGAATTTCAAATTCAAACACTTTATTGTATGCTAAAATATCATATTGAAAACAAGAAACATTCAATCAGTATTCTTTATCTTCATTTGTGTAGTGACACAAAGAAATGAGACGGTTTGCAGCAGAGAAATTTTTGGGTAAATGCAATTTTCCTAAGAAAGCTTGAAATTTCAGCTTTTTATACTGCTATAATTTCTAACTTTCACATTGTTACAGAATTAAAAGCACTTTAAATAGTGAGGATTTCAAGCCTTTTTGAGGAATATATGGCATTTTCTCAAGGACTCAAGGCTGCAAAATGTCTCATTTTTGGCATCGTTTCACATTTAAATATTCAATCAGTCTTCTATATCTTTATTTGTGTAGTGACATCACGAAATGAGACGTTTTGCGGCAGAGAAAAGTTTGGGTAAATACACTTTTCCGGAAGAAAGCTCGAAATGTCGTCATTTATACTGTTATAGTTTCTGTTTTCATATTGTTACAGATGTAAAAGCGCTTTAAATAGCGAGGATTTCAAGCCTTCTTGAGAAAAATTGCATTTTCCTAAGTATATGTCTGCCGCAATATCTCATTTTTGGGAGTCTCTACACATTTAGATATTAAGAATAACTTCAGAACTGTTATTACGGTGAGAAAATATATAGTCATAAGACCATGATGAATTCTTTAACCCTTTTTTATGAATTTTGAATTGCTCATGTTTGTGGTTGTGGGATTTTAAATTTTGCATCGAATTTGTTTTTTTTTCTCCTCATAGGTTTCAATTTTAGAAAAGAAAGTAAGCAAAGCAGAAGAAAGTCTCAAATCAGCAGAGAATCGTTTGGCTCAGGTAGCTATGCATTCTAAGTATTTTTGTTTTTGTAAAGGCTGGCAAGTTTCTCTCTTTTAAAAAAGTATTAACTCTGAATGAACATATTATGCATTGTTTGTTCTGTAGACATTTTTAAGATCTATCATTCCCTAAAAAGTGATACTATCATAAGAAAAATTTATCTGTGAGATCAAATCAGCCCAAAACTTAATCTTACTCCATAATTTTCTAAATAAGCGGCATTTGGAATTTCTGAAAATTTGACTGGTTCCAATATGAACTCTGCATTAATAATATAGATTTAGCCTACCTGCATGAGGGAAATTTGGTTAATTCATCAACACCACTTTTCTACGCCCTTTTTTGATTTTGTCTATGTCTGCTTACATGTCTAGAAATATTATATATAGAAAAGCCTTTACTTTTACTTAGAACCTTCCACTCATCAGTTTTCTGCAAAGATGTCACAAATCTTCCTCATAGTTTTGCTTACTGAAGATAAGTTTGTTGGAATTTGTGTGAACTCTGTTCCAATAATCAACATTTAAGCGACTCAACCTTGTGTAGAAGATCTTTTTTACTCTCAAAGATAAAAGTTTAGGTCATATATTTTTTTTTCAAATATTTATATCTTTTGCCAACTCCTTTTTCAATAATAGACATCAGCCAGGCTTGAACAGGAGCTCAGTGAAAGACGCAAATTGGAGGCAGAGCTTACATCTCTGCGGACAACCTTCTCCAAGAGTGTAGAGGACAAGATGACCATCATAAAAAATTTGGAGTCGGACAATGCCCAGTACAAGAAAAAGCTGGTCAAATTAATTAAGTCAGTGCTGAAATTCTAGTGGGATGTTCGTTGTATTGATTATCAAACCATAAATATTTATGTTGGAATTTAACCTAAATGAATGTGAATTTTCAAAAAGAGGCATCAAATGATCATTTCCTTTGATCTTTAATAAACTACAAATATGAAGATGCAGATTTGTAACTACTTAAATTTTTTAAAATGAAAATAAATTCTCATTGACTATTAGTTCATTGATATTCTCCCAAACAAAAAAATCTTTATGCTGCATTCAAGCTTACTTTATAAATGTTATGAAGATGCTATATATTTTAAATGAATAGTCACCTTTAATACATGTTGCCTTAAAAGCATTTTGATATAGTGCAGATAAAAATGATTTTAAAGAGGGAAAATGAGGTTTTATTGTTGTTTTTAAAAGTTGCCAAGAAAGAAAGTGCCTTGTTTTGTTTCACGATTCATTTCTCCCCCTCCCCCCCCCAAAAAAAAGAGGAAAGAAAGAAAAAATTACCAAGAAATAATTAAGGATCAATGGAACGTTGAATTTGCTAATTTTCAAATTATCAAATTTCAATTCATTAATAACACTCAATTCTAATTCAGTTAATATTGTTTTTGCTGCTGTTGTGAAATAATAAAAAAAATTAGTTAGCTATCTGTCACAGTGTTAAACCATTGCATTTGTTCCCTTTAACATGAACTAATTTTGTTTTGGGTATACAGGGATAAAGACACACTATGGCACAAAACTGATGAACTCGTCAGCGCACAGAAAAGAAAGTCAGAAGAAAGGTGGCAAGATAACGCAGAGGTGTCCAACTGTACCAAATGCAAGGCAGAGTTTTCTCTCTTTGTCAGGAAGGTGAGGAATGATGCACTTACATTTCTGTTTGTGCAGGAGCAGCAAAGTAAGGGAGAAAGGGAGAGAAGAAGATTATTGGTGGAAGGAAAATTGGCAGATTATTTTATGCTGTATGCTTTACTTATATATTGATTCCTATGGAGAAGACTGCATGACATTCGAACAAAATGTCCAAAATTTAGAGGGTTCAGGGAACATTAAATACAATTAAGTGAACTATTTAGCAGAAATTTTTTTTTGAATTGAGATATAACAGTATCATGGTTGGATTTTATCTAGATAACTTTAAATTTTACATAAAAGTGATTTCAAAAAGTTTTTCTGACTATCAAAATAATCAAAAATAACTTAAGGCTAACCATTATAACAATTAATAAGAAGTAAGATCCATTTATAATCAATGTCTTCAGGCACAGTAGCTGCTCTCTATGACTATTGAGATTTTGAAGTTTGCCATTGAAAACTTGATATGACTCTTAAACTGAATTTAAATACTGTATTAGCTAGTTGCAATCTGGTCAAGTACTTTGAAAAGACATTAAATTCTAAATCAAAACAATCCTTGGGATTAATAAATTCATGCATCAAAACCACACAACGAAGTTCTGGTTATTAGAAAGCAATTAAATTATTATTGTCTATAGAGTCTCTCTTTCTGTTTCTATGGTAATTTGAATTGTATAGTAAAAGCTGTTGTTGAGTACTTGATTCAGTGGACAGCACTAGAGGTCTTATGCTCTACATATATTCCCTCAGCATCACTGCAGACTTTGTGGCAGAATCTTTTGCTGGTCATGCTCAGATTTCTGGCTGGACAGCACTCTTAGCAGGTGATCAATAGTGACATTTTTTTGCCATTTAAATGGATTTTTTTTTAAAGATTTTCTGTGTAATTCTACTCAATATCTTTTTAAGAAGAATTTGTATGTGATCTTAAATTTACAGTGTTTTTTTAATTAAACGGAATAAGAATCACACCACCCAACTTTTGCCACCCCCTCTACCTCCTTAAAAAATGAAGTTAGAGAAAAGGAAAGGAGAAAAAAGATGCATAATTAAGTCAAGTATTCAATCTTTCAAAACATGCTTTTCCATGATTGGACAATACACCCTCAACTCTCATATACCTTTTTTTTTCCATTGTACTTTTCAAATTTGTTCTTTAACTTTTTTAATACTAAAAGTAAAGAACAAATGCATGATTCCATAAGTACAACATGTAAAAGAAAAGAAAGCGAAATCTTGGAATCTGTCATGTATGTTTGGAAAAAAATTGAAGATCTATACTTTCTCATGAATCGTTTTTATCTATTCTTTGTTGTTATTTAAGCTTTATTTTATGGTGCAGCAAGGTGGGATAAGCTTTCAAATGCATATGAGATGTAAGTATTGTCAGAGATCAAAATTTTATCATCTCATAAAATTTCTTTAATTTACAGCATTTTAGACTGTGCAGTTTTTGCTTTGCAATCAGTGTGAATCATAAAATAAGGACCCAATGTTATTGAAATTGTTTTTTTTTGTGATTTTCTCTTCATTTTTTTCTCTGATTTTACAGTAAAAAGGTTCGCTGTTGCAAATTGTGCTTTGACAGCCAATCAGAGAGTGGGGCAGCTCAGCTTTCTGCCTCAATGATTGCCAATGAGAGTGATGATGATGATGATGAAGAGGAGAAAAAGGATGGAGCAGTGGAAAAGGAGGGAGACGATTCTATAGAGACAAATGTTAACTGTGAGGTACAAGATGCTGATAGCTCTAGCAGTGTCAACTCACGTAAACCAGGTAAGCAAAATTGAGAAAGAAATGGTTGAAGGAGAGGGAGAGAGTTTGTGTAAGTTTGTGTGTCGCAGGAGGGAAGGATAAATAGATGAATAAAAATAGGGGTGTGGATAGACAAATAGAGGGTGAGAGATTGGAAATGCAGAATAGGAATGTGGATCCTAAACTTATCAAAATTTTTTTCACTCAATTTTTGTACTGTTTTGTTTTTGCTTTTGTATCCAGAAATATTTCAGCTTTAAAAAGAAGAGGACTTTCCCCATTCTTCAATAAAACAAATGGGCGGATCAGTGTTTCTGCAGATTTATATTCTTTTTTTTATGAGATTGATATATTGCAATAGCAGAGTGAAGTTCAATTTTAATTTATGAATATCATTGCTTTGTTTATTTCAATTTTGTGGCTGAATAAGCTGTGAAAAAATTGGATTTTCTCTTATTTCCTTTCATGCCATGAGTGGATGAAGAGTATATTCGGTTTAGAGTCCAACCTGTCTTGACATCTTATCAGGTTTTTTTTTTTTTTGGTTTTTTCTTTTTTCAAATAATGTATTTTTTTTTTTCGTTGTTTTTTTAATATTGTGGTTAAAAGTCCTAAATGAATCGCAGGATTCACACTTTAAAAAGCTTCAGGGAAGCAGCAAAAATAATGACTTTAATACAGCAAGCAAAGCTCAAATTTTTCAGACATAAGAGATATCCTGCTACAATAGTCACAAGTCGACTTTTCAAGAAAAAAGAGATGTTTGATATTTACATGAAATACCATGAAGATTTTTAATCTCCTTTCCTACTGAATCTAATCCATCTTAATTTATCTTCAGCGGGAGTTGTGACATCGTCTCACAACCAGACAGATGATGGCAAGGCAAAACAGAGGTAAGGTTAGGCTGTGTGACATAATCCAATTTCATCTGGTATGTAGCTTCACCTTCCCTGTTAGACTTTTCCACCCTTGACCAAGAGAATGAAGTTCTAGATATGAAATCCCTTGTCATCCTTTCCGTGCCACAGCAACAGAATTCCTGCCTTTGATTCCCCCCATCTCCCTGTCATTTTTTATTCAACAATCCTTAAACACTAGGTAAAGTCAATGGACCTAAATGAGGAATACATGTAAAATAATTTTTGCATCCATGGTCTATATTGAGCTTGTTTTTTCTTATTTTATTGAATGACATGGTGTCCTTCATTTAGGTAATATTAAGGTGGGTTTATTAATAAGAAGTGATATTGGTATTGTATTTTCATAGAAATTATTTCAAAATATATTTTTATTCTGTCTCTTTTTAACTTGAGATAATTTTAAGTCTCGGTTGAAGCAACCAATTCAGGCACAAATAGCCAATTTTTTCTCTCTGAGTATTTGCATGATGTAAAAACAGTTTTTTGTCCTTTATCAGAGTAAAGTTTAAACTAATTATTACTCCAGCAGTTCTATTTCCAGAGAAGTTTATTCCAGAAAAGTTTAAAAGGAAATTGATTAAATTTGACTCTGGTTTTTTTATCAAGCTCAAGCTCAGAACATATGTGTTTGTGGGAATTGCCCTCTACATATCTCCTTCCATTTCTACAAAAAAATATAAAATCTTAATCAAGAATCATTATTGATATACTCTTTACCACACATCAAGATATTTCAGGGACCAAATCAAATGCATTGATAAAACAAAGACATGAGAATGTGAAATGTAACTCAAATCTGAACTAAAGAAATCACTCTTTTTGCACATTTGCAGCTGAAGTATAGGAAAACAGTACACATACAGTCATACCCATGCAAACAAAAAAAAATAGAAAACAAAAATTACCTGAGAAGGAATGGACTTATATCTTACAACACTTCAATGATGACATTTAAAACTGCAATATGTTTATTTTATATTTTGCATACACACAGTAAAAAATATCTGTCTCAAGAACTGAATCATGAAGCCATGAAAGTGACTTTTCCCCTCTTTGACTTTTACAAACGGATTGATATAAAAAAAAGAAGAGAGGAAAATGAAAGGTAGCTTGGTTTTAGCTTTAATTTTCTATATAACACTTGTTTCAAAGAATGCAATGCTCTGTAAGAAAGTTTAATCCATCAAGTTTAATTTTGAAAGACGAATTATGTCTAGAGTCATTAAGATACATTTCGGTCCTTGGATGTTCCTTTGTTTCTGCAATAATCAACTTAGCAGCCAACCATAGTTATACCAGAGAGTGTGAAATAGGGGAAGGTTTCACTTGATGAATGGATTTTGTATATGTGGGTCAGGACAATAGAAGCTTTAATTAAACCTAAGTAAAAATGCTGTTAGCTGATTCTCTTACTTCTTACCGTCCGTATCTCAATAAAGAAAAGGACTGAGCAGGCGTTACACAAACTCCTTGTAGCAATAGTAGGTGGGCTCCACTGGCGAAACATCTCTCTAAATCTAGGTTCTCTGCTTTAATTCTTTGTACCTAGTATCATTTGCAAATTTAAGCTCATCAGAATTTTTTTTTATCTAACTAACCCAGCTTTTAACTGCAATGCTTCTCAAGTATAGGCATGTATCTAAAACTCACTCTTTGCCGAACTAAATGCGTAGAGCTGCTCACACTCATGAAGTCTGTCCTAATTAATGTCAAAATGTAAGAATCCCTGCTTTATATTAGAATTAAGGATAACGCTCCTTTATAATAGGTCTATGTCATGAACTTGCTGGATTAAGATCTATATTGTTTTCTCTCTCTTATCTCTGTGAATAAACTGTCTATATGCCTCTGCATTCTTAAGTTAACCCTCTTTATCTGACCGGCTCTCAAGTTCTCTTTCTCTCTCACTCTCTAGGTCTCAATGTCTGTTACACCCATCTTTGTCCAAAGCTTTGAGACCAACAAGAAAGACATCAATGAGTTTAGAGCTTCTCTAAACTTCATTTTTATTGTTCATCTCTTGAGTTTTTGGATTTTTTAAAAAAAATCTTTAACTGTCATCTTAAACGCCCAGCCCCATCATGCAAAAAAAAAAAAAGAATAAAAAAAAATGGAACTTTTTACAAGTTTTTAAAAGATATCTATGAGCGCTTGCATCTCAATTACTTTTGCTTTCAATGCAGAAGAAAAAGAAATCAATTCTTTACATTGTTTGTATAGATTGTTTTATTAAATATATTGTAGAGAATAACATCTGAGTCTTAGGTTTCAAGCGTAGCCTCATGTAAACTCCACTGAGCCAATTATGCTTCGCATACGATTTCTGCTTTTTAGTTTATTTATCATTTTTTTCTAACATTATTTTATTGATGAAACTTTCAATAACATTAACTGCACTGACAGGCATTTTCTATTTTTTCATAAATACTCAAAAATACTTTGTACTCACAAACTTAGTTCATTTTACTTTTGTTTTACCAGTCCTTGTTTTTGACACATCTAATGTTTTGATTATATCGTAGAAGAACACTATTTTTTTACTTTAGTTGTAAATTGTGAGAGATTTATGTTTAAGTAGAAACATACCTCTTGAACTTTTTTTCTTATCAGATTGTATATAGAAATAACAATCCTTGTTTTAAAACAGAGGCATTTTCATATGAAGTTTCATCTCACCCCTTGATATGTAGCAATTGTTCCGTCGTTCTCTTGACACTTAAATCCCACTTTCACTTTATTTCTTGGCTCTATCTGTCATTCTGTGACCTAATCTTTTAACAAACTACTATCTGTCATTCTGTGGCCTTTTCTTTTAACAAATTACTATCTGTCATTCTGTGGCCTTATCTTTTAACAAACTGTCCCTGCTCTCCTGACTCCTTACCATCTTCTTGCAATAATGCACCAGGGCTTCTAGTTCAATGCTTAGCAGTCAAGGTAGTGAAAGCCCTGAAGATGATACTGAGGGTAATATATACGACAACTATAATGATGATGAGGAGGAGGAGGAAGGGAGCGATGGACCGGCACAAGGCCACAGAAGTGTCTCACAAGCCACAAGGAGTGAATGTGACAATGAAGATGAAGGTAGCGCAGGCGACGACAGTGGCAGCAATGACTCTAACTTCCAGCTTGTATCTCAGGAGGAAATAGAGAAGTCCATGTCTCTGTACAACAAAGAAAGGATGAGTTCTGCCGTAGTGCCACCGAAGTACGTATCTTGCTGCTTCAACTTTCTTTGTTATATCTGGATATCACTTTCAATATGCCTGTTTTCTTCGAATTGTTTATTATTGCTCTGTTACCAGCACCCCTCTCTTATTATAATCTTTTGATGTCGCATGGAAACATCCAATATGGCTCTTATTCCATCTGTTTTGTTTGCTTTGGTTTTCAATCAATTAGATATAATTGACCTGACCTGTTTGGCAGCTTACTACAAATGTTTTCTTCCTTTCCTTTTACCCTCAAAAGTTCTTTTTCCATTCCTCTCAATCCTTTTTATCCATCTTTTGCTGTGTGTTGTCTTGCCTTCATTCCATGTCTCTCTGTCTCGCTGTCACTCTTACCCATTTTTTGTCTTTCTGTATCTCTCTCCCCCTTTTTCTGTCTATCTGTCTGTCTGTCTGTCTGTCTGTCTGTCTGTCTGTCTCTCTCTCTCTCTCTCTCTCTCTCTCTCTCTCTCTCTCTCTCTCTCTCTCTCTCTTTATTTAATTCTCTCTACTTAACACTTTGATATTACTTTATCTCTCTCACCATCTTATTTTCTAAATCTAACAATTTTTCTCGATTGGGTGGTAAGAGAGCACAAGAGATACCAAGAAAAAAAAGAGGAAAGGGATGAGTCATTATACTGTTTATATATCAGTCATAAAGATTTGTGGAAATTGTGGGCATGCAATCAAAGTTTTCCAGAAAAGATATACCATCGAATCTTATGAAAGCAACAATTTTGGATCCAAAATATTTTCAAGACATTACTGGCTTCCTATTGAGTATCTAGATAATTCATTAAATAATGTTTGCTACTTTTTCACAATTATTATGATTTTACTTTTTGTTTATTGCACATGCAATTTTTGTGTAATTGTTCATACTACTTATACAGTGCACACCACTTATATCGACATCGCCTCTATCGAATTTTTTCTTACTGACATTCTTTTTCAAGTCCAAATTTTTCCACTAATTGCTGTCTATAGTTATTGTTTCATATATTGACACTCTCTCTTCTTTTCTCTTATATTGACATCGATAGCACCAAATTAACCTGACAAAAGAGGCCCAATTAAAAAAAAAAAACCCGATTTCATTTACATCTTTGCCTCTCTCAAAATGCCTCATGCTGGTGTGTTACATCACAAAGTGAGTGGCGATCCCCTTGGTACCGCTAACTTTGTTGCTGTGACTGGAGGTGTGGTGGGAGGTAGAAGTGGGGAAGTGAACTGTGGTGCGATCACTGAGCCCGAAGTGTAGTGTGTCACATTCAGTAATTGACGGGGAGTGGAGGGGCTTAGACTACTGGCCTGAATGACAGGTGTGTTAGGGCCTTGCAAAGTTGAACTCCAAGCAATAGAGTGATGCACAGTCAGTCTGCCAGGACTAGGCTAGCACTGATCAGGCCTGCAGTACAACAATTGCCTGTACAGAACCCACAGAATTAAGATCAAGGGGAGGGAGAGTCTATACATGTGCGAGAGGAAAGCCACGTGTATCTATCGGATTTTTCAAAAATAGGGAAGTGACCGAAAGTTTACAAGCTACTGGTGGTTGCTTCCCCTTTAAGTATAAAACCCTGTGCTTAAAGTACATATGCATTAAGAAAGAAAGGTATTTGAATTGAGAGACATCTTTATATAGACATAGAAATTTTGGACCCTTATGTCGATATAATCAGGAGTGCACTGTAGTTATACATTATACAGGCATTGCTTCTAGGCAATCTAGTCCTGTTGTTCAGAAATCCTGATATTATTAGCCATTTAGCTATCATTTGGGCCTAAAACTAATGTAACATGAGCTCTCAATTAAAGTACATGTATGATGGAAGTATGAAAACTACTTACCACAGGAAAATACTCCCTTTGGAAGTTATTTTGTGCCCTAAATAAAGGAAAAAAATAGTTTCTCATGCAATAAGTCTTAAGAAAGAAAAAAAACCCAACCTTTCCAATATTAGAATAATGTCAACAAAGTATGCAATGATCTAGAACATGGTGTGTATTGGTGAAGCCTAGCTCTTTCTTATAAAGTTGCGATTAAGTTTATCAAATATATAATATCAAAAACAAAAAATAAATTGAAAAATGTTTTTTTTCTTTTTTTTTTTTTTTTTGAAGAAAAAACTTTATCATTGAATTTGGCCCTCCCACTTGTAAAAGGAAACAATACATTTCAATTATATGAGCAATACCAGGTTAGGCTTGCAATGAATGTTTGTTGGTGATAATAATTGCCATGCGTCCAGCAGTTGTAATTAAACCTTTTGTAAATTCTTCAACATTGTTTTCATTGCCATATTTCTAATACGCCCTTTTTTTTCCTCTTTGTCTAATGGTTTCAGGGCTTGATCCTACTAATGTCTTTTCTCAGAATGAAGTTTTGCTTAATTAATTTCCCATTTCTTTAAAATCCTGATCATCTTCCGCGTGGTTTCTTTTATATATTTTTTTGTCCAACTTAATTCTTAACTAATCATGTTTTTCACCTCCTGTATTTTATCACCATATTGCACAGAAATTTGAAGAGGCTGAGGGGTGCATTTACCTGTCTAGTTAATGAACAGATTATGTTATAATCTGACAATTATACTTCTTTCCCTTTTTGGACTTTTCTTGGTACTTTTGATCATAGCTTGGCTGAAAATGTGCACCTATGAGTAAAAACTGCATTTCTAGAGAGCGCACAAGAAGCTCATATAGATTTGCATGTGAGAATGCTGCATCCAAACCGTTTATTGAGGAGAGAATTGGGATCAAAGATGTGAAAATAAAATAAGAATAAAAACAGCAGTTTTTACAGGTTGATAAAAGATGAGACTAAAGTAACACACCTCAAACTTTGAATGATTCAATTTGATGTAGATGACAAATACTTAGTAATGAAAAATCAATTATTTATTTGCCAGGCATATGGGTATGGCTTTCTGTTTTTTGTTTCCCCCTCTTGAAAATCTTTCACACTTGTCTCTCACCCATCACAAGGATTCATACTCTTACATTAGCTATTCTTCCCTATATAAGATTGGGGTGCAACAGTGTTTGCTTCAAAGAATGAAAATTTTGCCGTATTTTAAAGGAAAAAAAATTAGAATATTTTTTTTATAACCATGAACTTTAAAAAAATCAGGCAAATCCAAGTTTTTCATATTTAACTGATGAATTTAAAGAGGATGAAAAAAAGTGACTTCCATAAAATTAAAGCTAAAATCTGGAAAAATATTTCCATTGTTCGTTTTTCAACCATGATTCATATATTTGAATAATATCACTCAAAGAGTCTTACAAATCATTCTTGTTACCTCTGCTGAGACAGTGTTTGTATGGCATGTTTTTTATATTGAAATCTTTTATATACTGTAAAAAGTCGATTTTCCTCAATGAATTCCATTAACTGCAGAGTGTGTTTTTAAAGCGGGACATCTGTATTAAAGAGATACATGTACTTATAGAAGATCAAAGAACTAAAATCTTCTTATGCAATAGCTTTTGATAATAGCTTCTTGAGTATTTTTTTTAAAGTTTCTGTATGTAAGTTAGATTTCAACCTTTTTTTATTTATGGAAAAAAAAAGTTACTAAATACACTAAACATTTGAAAAGCAGGGAATGTCAGATGGCTCAGTTGACTGCTTTTGCATCTGACAACATGGAATAGTGATATAATTCAAACCTGTACAATTTGGTACCAGGTAGAGAGTGGATCTAACACTCTGCCTGGCTTAATGGGAGCCTTGTAATCCAAGTGACTGTAGACGTTATGATCCTGCTGCTGAAACGGAGAAGTTACAATACCTTGATTTATATTCTAGTTATGAGTAGAAGAATAAGTATTTGCCACACATTGTCTCCGACATAGTTGCTGATGTTTGCATTTCTGTGTGATATCTGTACAGGCCAGTTTAATTTTCTACGTATTTAAGTAATTATAAATTCTTCTCCCTTGCTACCTCCCCCATCCCATACACACACCATCTCATCTCACGTCTTCTTCACAGTATGGCCAGCAGTATGATCCTATCAGCCGAGGAGTTGGAGTCGGGACAAGTGAACCAGCAGAACGAGGTCTGGGTCAAGCCAGGCAAAACGTTTGTTGTGCCCGTGGACATAGGGGAGAAAAATACGGTCCTGCACTGGTCTTTCACATCACAACCCAAGGTAAAGTATAGTCCATCTCAGGGGAAAAAAAAAGTCATCAATAAAGCTATAACAGTATAACATTATATTTTTTCAGAAAATGGATTGTAAGAGAGACTTTAAAATTTTATTTGCATATGCTCTTCATATTTCTCATTACATGTGAAAGGTAGAAAAAATTGAAAACTTTATATCTTGCAAGGGCAAAACTTTAGAAAAAGGAGATCTTAAACTCTCAAAAGACACTGTAAGGCGTAAAGCAATATGAAAGACTCATATCTCAAGTTTTGTTTACAGGGTTGTACAAATAAATATATGTGTGTGGCATTTTTTCTTTAAGTATCTATCATTTTGACATCTAATTTTTATTTCTTTAAGTCTCTTCAATCATTTTGACTACTAATTTTTTTCTTTTAAGTAATGTTCTTTTCTTTCATCAGGACATTGTCTTCAGTGTGACATACCGAGCTGATGATTCTGTAGACCTTGCCAACGCAGAGGAGATTGTTGCCCCTTGCAAGTGCGACTCACACAAGCAGACAGTGAGAGGAGAGCTCTGTGCCAAGCAGGCAGGAATTTACTCTCTTGTATTTGACAACACTTACTCCAAGTAAGTTGCAGTGAAAACCTTTCTGGGAAAAAAGATGGTATGGCTCATGGGAGGAAAGGGGTGAACACCAATGAATTAGATGATAATTATGATTTCGAATTCAGGCTCATGAAGGATTCTGGTTGTAGTTTTCTAATATTTTTTTTTTCTCATTTGTCTTTTTTGTGTGATAGTATAGTCAATTTCTATTGACAAAATGGGTTCCATTATAGGATGGGAAAAAACAAAACATAAACAATGAAATTTTCTCACAGCTTAAAATCTTTCTCCAAAAGTTAGTGATACTATTTAAAGGTCCATGACTGCAGTTGTCACAACAGGCATGGTTTGCACTTGAGTGGTAGTGACTCGTTTGCGATTTTGTGCAACACAAAAGTTTCTTTTAAGAAAGGAAGAGGTATTTCAAGAAAAAAATAATTTAGAAAATAGAGTCTAGTTGATTAATCTAGATGGCTGATCATTAGGGTATTGAATCTGAAGGAAACAGATTGGGAAATGTGAGGAAAGAAAACTCTCTTTTCCAAGCTGTAATCTATAACGGGTGTGGTGATAGTTTATGTGCCAAGGGATCACTAGCTTTCCCGTTTTTTGTCTTGATAGACAGCACCTCATGAGATAAATCTGTGTTTCGAGTTTATGTGCCAAGGGATCACTAGCTTTCCCGTTTTTTGTCTTGATAGACAGCACCTCATGAGATAAATCTGTGTTTCGAGTTTATGTGCCAAGGGATCACTAGCTTTCCCGTTTTTTGTCTTGATAGACAGCACCTCATGAAATAAATCTGTGTTTCAAGTTTATTGCAATAAGCAATTCACAACCTGAGATATAAATTCATATTTCACTGTGTCGTAAAAGGGCTACTTTAGTTGTCGGGGCCCGCATGGTGTCAATGATCTGACCCTGTGACCTAGATGTCAACTCAGTCAGACTCGGGCGTCTCTGTGCCTGCGCGACACTTTATGTTTTTTTGACAATAATGATAGTTATGTTTTATTTTAAAGTTTGTATTGAAATATTAAAAAAAAAAAAACAGGCTCGATACACAAGCAAGGACGAAATTTCTATCTCAAATCCTTTTTTTGTTACATGGCCTTAAACTGCGCATGTATTGTAGTACATTAGAAAACAATAGATTGATTTTTAAAATGTCGTAATAAAAACATGCAACATGTAATTTTTATAATATTTCACATACAGAACTTATCTGTTTGAATAACCTACTCACCAAATTTTTTCTTGTTAGATGGAATACATTTTGCTAGAGACCGATTCTTTGCACATGCCCCTTTTGTTTAGCTTTATATTACTTCACTAAATACAAGCAGTCTCGATCAGATAGATTCATCTTCACTGTGTTACATTAGTGCTTTTTGGAACCGCATTAACTTACAAATGTAGGATAAAATAAATCATAGAAAGATATCACAGATCCTGTTCTTTCTTGGCAGTTCAGAATAAATAAAAGTTTAAATTATGCTTTTATTTATTCTTATATATTGTTCTATCCTCGGAGAGCAGGTGCGATTTATAGAAGATTTGCCATTAAAATGTGGTTTAATTAATGTATCAAGTTCGTTTGTAAACCCGTGTGCCCGTTGTTTTTCTAAATGTGCTATCAATTTGTGGCTGTTTCCTGTTCCCCGCTCTTCGACGGGGCCCAGTCCAAACTTGTCTTTTTTAATGTGTGGAATGCAGTGTCCTTCTGGTAAATATTGTTTTGGAATGATTTTGTTGTTAAACATTCTTCTGTAAATTGTCATGTATTTTTCTATTGCTGTTTGAATGTATTGTAAAGAGCTGTAATTTGTAGGTGCTTTGAAGGATATAGACTTATGAACTGTCATGATTGTACTGTTGAGATCTTTCAATGTTATCTGTATTGTATGTGCTTTGTCTATGAGGAATGGCTTGTTTGTAAGGGTTTGTGTTTGTTTGATGATTGTTTCTGTAAGGTCTGTGTAAACGTCTGGTTGAAGGTATTTGTGGCAGTGGTTTCCTACAAAAGATCTACTGTGATATCCTTCTGTTGTAATTTTATGTTTGTTTAGAACTGTGTGTACATTTTTTTTTAAATCCTCTACCCTAGATTGGAGCTGTAGATTTGTACATTGCTAACTCCTCGAGGCAACAGTCTCACTAGATGCCATGTGCTGCTCTGCCAGAAAGTGTACTATACCACCACTATTAAAAAAAAAACCTCTCAAAGCATAATAAGTCTGCTAGAGAATCGTACTGTTATAAATTTTGTCTGTCATTTTTCTTTCCTTTCACGCCCCTACCCCCCCCCCTTTCTACTTGCAGGTTGACATCGAAGAAAGTACATTACTGGTTGGATTACAAGAAGGATTCATGATCATTTTCTTCTCTCCTCTATGTAAAATTCCTGATGCAGGCAGCTTGTTAATAATCCTTAAACACAAATTTGGGGGGATTTTTTCTTTAGGACTAACTCAAGGTTGTGTCAGGCGGAAGACATTTTATTTATGACCGTCTTTTGGTGAATTTTTTCCACTCTAGTGAAAATTATTTGATGATAAGGCATATGATTATATATAGGTAATATGTCAATGCAACGTTGTGGGTTGAAAAAATAAGCTACTTTATGCTATCTTAGTTTTTAAGCAACAGGTTTATATGCATTTTTTGTCTTCAGTCTATATAATCTACTACCTGGAAATTAACAAAACGAAGTGAGAAGATAAGCAAATTAATGAATATTTATAGCTGCCAATGATTCCATATGAATATTCCTAAGTTATGGCATCTTTTCATTAGAGAATCTGCAAGAGATGTGCATGATATTAAGTAATTCATGACATCAGGAAAATTGCGATTTCCTAACTTAAAAAAAATGTGTAACTGATTGGTATAACATATATACCTTCAGAGCTCAAACATCACATTTCTAGTTCAAAATTGGCTGTTATTTGAATTGAATGGGGATGAGTAGAGCGAGTTAAATTACTAGGAATTGGCATGTCAAGTGTCAGAAACATTGACTGACCAGGGGTAACTAGAGTCCCACTAATTACTTTCAAGCTGTTCTAATCAGATCCAGGACATGAAATTGAGCAAAAAAATTGTGAAACATATTTTTCCTCTTTCTCATACTCTTGCAAACATACAACACATATTTTTATAGAATTATGATACATTTATGTAATATTCACCATATCAAAGCAAAAAAAAAATGACGTCATTATCTTGGAAAATTAAAAAAAAAAAAAAGCAACATTTTTCTGAGTGCAAGATATTTTTTCCTTTGGGTCAGGAATATGTTAAAAATTTCAATTTAAAGGGAAAAAAATTTCCTGTTTGTTTTATTCCTTCCTGTAATTGTTTTCTAATTAATTTAAATATGACTTCTTTTTGTAGAATCTTATGGCATTTTAAAAAAATGTTCATTTTATGACAGTCTATGACTATATTTTATAAAGTTGTAAATCTTCTTTTCTCATTTGCAATGGCTTGCCTTATTAATATTCACCTGGAGTATATATATTTATTTGTAACTTCCTGGACAAGGTAGAAAAAATAACAGAGTTTGGAGAAAGGGTTTTTTCTTTAAAGATTTTTGTACTTAGAAATGTATCTTTGTAAAAGCATTTTATTTTATCTTATATCCCACAAAACACTCTCTTATTTGGTTTATCATCATTGTAAAATGTAAAATATAAATGTGTTTGCACATGAGTATGTACCAGGATTTGAGAAAAAGAGAAGTGTCTGTACAAATTACTTTTTTTTTTTTCCCAACTTCCTCAGAGTTAAAACGTTTGAGTCTTACACTTTTTCTGTTGAAAATAACAGTAAAGTATCACTGGGCTATACTTTTTACCCCCTTACCCCTCTTTGGAGAAGTAACATCAGATTCAAATATTATTGATGTGTAGAAATTCATATTGACATGCTTGACAAAACCAGTCCCCATTTATCAGATTGTTATCCTGCTGATGGTGCTTGAAACGTTGATCCATACTTTAAAGCTCTACATTAACCCCACAAGTACATGCTCAAGCCACCGCAGATTGTGACCAGTAAAATTTCCCTTAAGGATGAGCAGCCCCAGCGAGTGTCCCAAAATTATAGATCTAAATGATTATCACCAAAATGCGGAATGTGCTATAGAGTTAAAATTCCTTTTTTAAACTTTTCAGTTCCACTTAAGTCTCAACATGATATTCCCTTGCCTTAGATGTGTATCACTATGATATTACAAAATGATTTAATAACCTTTTTTTGCATTGGAACATTCATATTTCATCTGTGCAAATCACCAAATGGCTTTCAGTCTAGTTTATTCTTTCATTATGGAATGTTATGCTAGTGTATTCTTCCCTTGCCTACTTTTTCCATCCTGCTCAGCAGATGATTCTGCATTTTTGTTTTAATCTTCCTTATGATCAAGACCTTAAAGTTTTTTTTTTTTAATATAGAATGCAACCATGCTCCACAAACTATACATGTATTTATTTAAGTGGACGTAATGTTTGTATTTTGGGGCCTATTGATCAATATACTTTTTGTTATTAATTTTTATAGAAAATGAGTTCAACATCTCACAACGTCTATCAGTTTTGATATATGGTAAACACAATCTTGATTAAGTAGTTATTACTTGAAGGTTTATTCACCAAAGGTAAAATTAACAGATTTTATTTCATTTTGTAATGATTGGAGAGTAAAATTGCACAGGGTATTTAGTTCAGTCTGTTCCCAGTAGCAGTGTCATTGATGTGTGAAAGGTTTTCTTTCACAAGAATTGGCTCCCCTTTTCATTTTTTACCTTTCATTTCAAACTTTGAAAAATCTTTTTTATATTCCTAACTTGTGCGGACATGAAAATTGGTACCTCTTGTTTACCCACCTACCATAATAATTCCATTTCTTGGATTATTTCTATTTAGGATGCCACTATGTAATTTTTTTTTAAAGTTCGCTCACTACTCTAGGGGGGTTTGATGTAAGCTGACGACACATTGTATTGTATATGAACTTGAAAATTGAGGGTAAAAACAATGATTCCTATTTAAATTGAATAATTAATGTGTTGCCTCGCAGGGAAAAATGTTTTATATTGATTTAAGAAGATATTAAACTGTCATGTCACATGAAACAAATGTCTTTAGGCTGTGAACATTTTCTCTTGGTCAGGGAGAGTTGCAATAATAAAAAAAAATAAAATGAAACGTTCTATGTATTGATTTTCAAGATTGGTGGTGTTATTACCATCATGCATATATTTTGTAATATATATTGCAGGTTTCTCTAACTATGCAAATCAACTATTATGCAAGTTATAACAGAAATATGTGTGTGAAAACTTTTATCTTAGAGTTGCAAACCAGAGAGGCTTTTTTATTTAAAAAATGTCAATAGATACTGTGTGTCACTTGTCACTGTGAACTGAAGCAGTACAAACTCCCCAATGACTCTGTCAAGTTTGTCCTATTGGCCTAGGATAGTGAAGATTGCCTCATAAGTAGCAGAATTGGCAAGGGTAAAGAAGATTTAGATAGGAGAAGAATAAAATTCTTTGAGTCTGTCTTAATTTCAATTACAAAATAGGTTGATTATTTTACTTGTGGATAATCTATGTTTGACATGGGAAAGAAAGAGTCTTTGAATCTAAAGCTATTTGAATTTCAAGATAGGTAGATTTTTGTACCTGTAGACTTTAGTTGTCTTGAGCCTAAGCATAATGAGCCTGATAAAATTCTCTATAAATTTTGTAATTGAAATTTTGAGATTTGATTGTGTCATTTATGTTAAAAAAGAGGCTATAAATATCATATTGGTATTTTTTAATGTAGAATGCATATCATGCTTGTATTTATTTCCATGATTTGAAGTGGAAATTGTCAATAAAACTCAAGAATAAAAAAGAAGTCACAATATCTTTCATTTCATATTTGTTCATTAGCTTTTGAGATTTCGTGTTGAACATTTTTTTCATGGCAGTGGTTTCAGCCATGCACTCCAAGGACAGTTTTGTGTAATTTGTGAAATGCCCATTGGGGATCAAAATGCCTTTCAAATTGAAAAAACTTCACATAAATTATATATATATATGTATATATATATATATATATATATATATATATATATTTAGTCAAGCAGTATACAACAGAAAAAAAAGAGTATACGTACTGTGTTTAGAAGAAAAATTATAAATTTTAACTAAAGCACCCTCAGTAAACCTATGAAAGGAATTTTTTTTCTCATTGTGTCCGTTAAAAACAATTTCTGCTTTCAAATGTCAACTACAGCCATCTGATGAGAGCTGGCCAGGCTTGATACTCTTTTTTAAAGATATTTTAAATGAAATAGCCTGGGCCATAAAAATGCATGAGTCATATGCGAGGCAGCTAAGGAATTTCAGTCACAAGTCGCCACTACCGATTTTGAGTAACAGTGTTATAAAGAAAAAAAAATTAATTTTTGGTTGATGTGGAGTTATGGTCATAACTGCAACCTATAGCATTTTTTCTTCATGCTCTGTGAATAAAACATTTGAAAACAATGGTTTAATGTGTTTATATTACATTTTTGTAAGGCTACCTCTGTCAGCGCACGTGAAAATTTCCCCTAAAACCGTTCGACCAGTTCTCAATTTGGAGCGAAATACAAACAAGGTTTCAATTGGTGATAGATTTCTACTCTTTATAACTTGTCATCTCGCGCAGAATACATTCAAAAACATTGTAAATTAGGTATATTTATACTTGCCTTTAGCCTATCATTTGTATTTGCTTTAAAACAGACAGCACAGCCTTTGTCAAAGCGCTTGTGATCGGTTGTGAAGCTGAAAGCAATGGCGTCCTACACATTTAGATCTGGATCTAGAGACACTGTTCATGATGAGCGCCGCAGTATTGCCGCTCAATTAAATAGATTTAATGCCGTCAATGATGACAATACACAAGACCAGAACTACCCAGATCATCTTCATGATTATTTCCAATTCTTCTGACTCTGACTTTGATGATACTGAAACTAGTGATCTTGAATGGAAAGTAAAAAATGATTGCACTAAAAAGCAAACACCAAGAGTTTACTCTGCTCATCAAAGATTGATGGAACAGAAGAAATAAACATTTATGAAAAAACAACTGTGGGCATATATTTTACTAATTCTACTTGGAAAATCCATTATGTATCAAAATAAATGGCTTGATTGTAAACTAATGAGATGCATCAGGTATTTTTTGTATAATGGTATATCGTCAAACGCAGATATTGACTATTTTTAAAAGGCTGTAACACGCTAAAAATGTAAAAAATAGAGAGAAATATATATCATTCACTGATTACATCATTGTACAATCATATTCCACTTGATTTCATGTGTTAATTGGTATTCGAAAGTTGTTTGTGAGTGAAAAGGTAAAAAAAAATTACAAAAAAGAAACCAAAACTTTAAAAGGCCATTTTCTCAAGAGTAGGAATCTTTGACAGACAACATCGCAGCTTCTAAAAACAATTTTAAGAAGCTGTAAACGCCATTCTCTTTAGAAATGTTTGCTGTTTCAGAAAATGTATATAACTTATGCTTAAAAATCGACTTAAGACTGAAAATCCCTGGCTTCCTCACATATTTTTTTTTATTTCCAGAAATAAAATTGAACTTCAATAAAAATTTCGACATTTGCCTGATTCCTTTTAGTTGTCATAAATTAATGTTACAAATCCCAATTTTATCTCAAAATAACCGATACCGATAGGCATGTGTTAATCATTCTTTTATTCTTTATCAATCTTTAGAAAATAAAAACTTCACAGATTTAAAAAATAATTGAGAAACTTTCCTCGTAATCTGAGTTAAGAACATGTAATATGATCTCCAGGGTAATTAACTGCGATGGGCCTTTTATCAGTTTTAAATCCATTGACAAAGGGGACTCCTCTCAAAATCTAATTCTTACAATCAACTTAAGTCCTATCTTGAGTTGGTTACATTTTCCTACTTTTTTCCAACCTATTTGATAATTGACTCAATAGACAAACCTTGTAACAGCATCTTTTTAATGTTGTCTTATTCATCTAACCCCATTTACCATAGATAATCACAGAGATAAAATATGAACACATTCATATGAAATGAAAGACATTTTCGATAACACATACACATATACAATTAAAAATTGATGCTGTTGACATAATAGGAAAAAAAAAACCATCAGAATTTGAGAACATTAAGAATGATCTTTGTACCAAAAAGGAATAAAAAGAAAATAACAAGAGTAAGTGGAAAAAAAATTAATCACAGTTTAGATTTGGCTTCAACAGCACTGAGACTTCCAGAGTCATACATTGACTGCCACTGGTAAACATCAGTGGGTTCAGAGTCTGAGGAAAGAAAATTGGAAAAAACAAATTCATAAGTACCGTAACTACTTTCAAGATACATGAGTAAAGCCTTGACCTTTGAAGTCTATTTTTTTACTGACAGTTTTAAAGTTTCAAGGGAAAAAAAGTTTTGAAAGAATGTAAAAAATCACATTTAAAAGAAGAGAAAATTTTAATGAAGATAATATGACATTCTGTTCTTTAAAAGATTAAAAAATCAGACACCATTTATCACACCTTTTCACCCTGACACTGATATGACCTAATTTTGCAATTTCTCTGAAGTTGCAGTTTTCCATTTCGAGATAAGACAATAAAAAGTACTAGTTCCATGTACTTCTACTTTAAAAACATTTGTAAGAAAAATTTTTTAAAAATTTAAAGATAAATATATTTTAACTCAATATCTCTTAATTTCTTAATTTCTGCCTTTCCTGGTGCTATTTATAAAAAAACCAAAGCTTTTTTTATTCTAACTTTTCTGAAATTCAACACATAACCGCAACAATTGAAAAACTACGATAACACTCGAACTTACACCCCATGGAAGTAGAAGTAATAGACACACTCACCAGGAAGAATTGCATTTGAATTAATGTACAAACTCTGACCAGCATCAATTCTTATAGTCTGTCCTGTGATAAAAGCAGCCCCTGGAGACAACAGGAAGCAGACAGCAGATGATACCTAGAAATAGAACAAATGTTCGATTTTATAAACAGATTAGACTGTGGACTACACATTGCAAAAGAATAAATTCAAAGCAAACAAAAACACACTTTTAAATACACCATAAGAGGCTCTTATTTTAAGAAATTAAGCATAACTATTTGTGATATATCTTAAGTTTAAGAAGTGGTGATGTATAATGACAAACATGTGCTTGAATTAATCAAAGATGAATTAATATAGATAGATGTCCCGTGAGTTTTAGAAAGAGAAATCTACCTCTTAAACAGTCCCCATTCTTTTTGAAGGAATGTTGACTTCCAAACCTTGAAATACATTCTTCTCAACACCATAGTTAGCTACAGCTGTGGGTGAGACAATGGGACTTCCCTGTAAAAATAAGAGTCAAATTTTAAAAAAACTAACAGAAAAAAAGGCTACAAAAAAAAAAAGTCAAGCAAAGCTTCTGACAAACTTATATAACCCTCATCCAATGATAATATTTTCAAAGCTTGTCAGCTTACAATGTCCAAGTAGTGGGTCAGAGTCTGTGACAAGTGTTTACCACGCTCTCCCCACCTAATCTTTTTTTCTAAAGTTTCCAGAAAAATCTAAAACGATGTTTTTAAAAGGCCTTGAAATTAGTGTGTTAATTAGAAACCGTTACAGCAGTAGATGCACAAAAATCATGATGGTCTAAAGTATACAGTTATTTTTTTAAATTTATGTCGATAGAAAGACAAACATAAAAAAAAACAATATTTTTTAAAGCAAAGTTAGCAGACCTTGATTGATCCTAACGCCAAAACTCCGCTATGAAAGATCAAGGGTCACTTACTGGAGCCACACAGTTTACCCTGACATTGCTTTGAGCCCATTCAACCCCAAGGGTTTAAGTCAGGTTTACAACACCAGCCCTGACAGCTGCAGAATGACTGCAAAAAGAAAACAAAAGCAAAAGTGGGGGGAGGGCATTTGCATTTGTTGTTGTATTGGCTGTATTATAAAAACGTAGAGAGTAATATGGGTTGACACCATGAGCAATGCATAATCCAAAATTTTAAGACTAAAATACTGTGCAAAAGTAACTTTTAGAAATTTTGAATTTTAGGCTTGTTATCAAAGGCTATATAAAAAAAAGTAATTTAAAATTTTATTTGTGGCATCCATTTCATTGTGCAATGTCTCTTGATCCCTGAAGGTAAAACTTTAAAAAACTAAAAATTGATCAGACAAATCTATAAATAACTTACTTGTTGAGAGAAGTGTAGGAAACTTTTGGCTTCCATAACCTTAACTACAATTACCTCATTCCAGGAAATCCATTCCACATATCCATAGCCATGTTAACAATAACACCACCATGTTTCTTCATCCATTGATCATAAGCTTAAAAAAAAAGAAAAAAAAAAAGAGATTAAAGTTTAATCAGCTTTAAATTTATAGTGCAGCTAAATATTTAAATACCAAGCTTTTTTTCCCCATTAGAAATGCCAAGCTTACACAAAAGGGATTAAAGAAAAAAAAACAGCAGACCTTCCAGGCAGCCAAAACTGTGAATATGATCATCCAGAGTAAAAAAGAAATAAATAATATTTTGCCTTACAACTGGTTGAAATAAAGTTTTACAACGTTGAAAATTGGAGAAACAAATTCGTGCATTTGCAAAGAATCAGTGGAAACTGTTGAGCATATTCTGCGAAACAAAGTTGCAAAAAGCAACAAAACAAATGTGCATTAAGCTTTGATGGCGCTTCAAGTAACTGGAAAAGACAAAAACCTTCTTAGTAATTGCACATGATGTCATTTGAAAGTATGGATCAAAGGAAGGATCAAATATGCTAATTACATTCTTTTGGTTCTCAGCTTTGTGAGCTTTCCATTTTTTTCCTTAACTCCTATCAAAATTTGCTCTGGTATCTTTAAAAATCCAGATGGAATATTACTTATGTGAAAAAAAAAACCTGGGTAAATTAAACCTTACAATTATAAATGCTAAATTGGCTTGTGATTGTAAAAATTACAATGTTTTTTTTTCCTTTCCCATATTTCTCACCTTCATTTACAAATTAGTAGAGATAAAAAAAAAACAGAGGTCATAGAACAGTTGTTTTATTTTGCTGGTACAATCTCTAAAATAAAGGTGACATCACCTCTGGTTCTGAATAACATAAGAAGTGAAGGGACTAGACATTATCATATATTACTGCATGGCTCTAAGTTGTTATATTTTTCCTATACACTTTCATCAATCTTGCTCTTTGCAAATTTTCAATTACAGGTTGTAAAATAAAGCACCACCATGGCTACTCCCTCTTGATTTGTTTAGCATTGTAATATTGTCTAGAGACAAGTGTTGTTAGTACATTGGTGCAAATAAAATTTAAGATACATACATTTCAATTACCTTGAAATGTATGCTCTTTTCACAATTTAAAACTTTTCCCAGTGAAAATGTTGAGCTTTTGACAAAAGGGCGTCATCTAATAGGACCTTAATTATAAATGAAAGGAAACAAGCTCAGATTGAGTTACCTGATGTTGTTTGTTGACCTATAAAGCAAAGTCAGTAGAATAGCATTAGCATTGTTATTTAATTAAGACCTTGATTGTTTAGCGATGAAGATTCAATTTTTACCTTTCCTCTGTTACTAAAAAATGTGAAGCACCTTTAGGTTATAAATGGCGGTGTTCAATACTTAATACACTTATGAAGGCTATAATCTCTTTTTCCCATATTGGTTCTGTTAACCTATATTGAAACACTTTCATGTCATATATATGTGGAAACCACATATTTCAAATTGTATGAGACTGAAATGAAACTTTGAATTAAGAGTATTTAAATTACAAAAATGGATATATCAGAATTTATGACTGATAGGGTGAGTGTGTACTGTGCTTGCAGCCAGCAACCCTCCCCTTTCCCTGCCCTATGTTGCTATCAGTATCGGTGAATAATTACTACTGGCACTTGGTTGTTAGCGCTCTGATAAGCCTATCTTAGCATTGCTTGCTGCTTGAGAGATAAGTGTAGTGCTTTTGTGATGCCTTATGAGATGGTATCGGCTTTGTTCGACACCTTTTACCACTAGCAATTATTTTACTGCAATTACTTACCTTCACGGCACAGAAGAAAAGACCCTGTCAGGTTTGTTTCTACAACTGCAGCCCATCCCCTCAAACTTATGTCTGCTGTATGAGCCATGAACTGACCACCACCATTATTCACCTGGAAATCAAGTTTTCCAAATTTCTCCACAGTCTGGGATATTAGCCTCTTTACCTATTTCAGTGATGGAAGCACAAAATAGGCTTAAAATGTAGATTTTCCATAAATAAGCCAGGCCATCGCAGAATGCAATTTGTGCATTCCCAGAAAGTATTTGGCAATACAAATTACATATGGTTGCCAAATATTCTCTGCTGAAATAATAGAAAATCGTCCCAAATAATGTAAATGAATGTAGAGATCGTATAAATAAATGTGATGCTGGCAAGAGGAAACTATAGCAGCTGGGAAAAATCTTCTTAGGCAGAGAAAGGGGTGAACAATTCAAGAAGAGCAGAGTCATGAGAGAGATTTAAGTTACTATTCTGACTCAATGTGTTATTATGACTGTTTCAATTAAAAATACCTCCACCTTTGAAACAGCGGAGTCAGGATCCACTTGATCTGTGATGCAGTCTTAGTACCTTGGTTAGAACTTACAGATGCGAATGTTTGACTCACCACTAGGCAGGAATTACATTTTTTGAAAACTAAATTTTACACAATGTATTCAAGGTATTAATAACTTTGCATGAGAGCTCTGCTTGTCTTCTTGCCTGTTTCCATCGTCTCCCATTCCTTTTTCTTCATTTATTTATCTCAGTCCTCTGCGCGTAATTGCGTTTATGTCTGCCTCCGCTTCTGTCAATCTGCTTCTTGATCTCTCTCTTATCTTACATAGACTCACTTCAATTTTGACAACTCGACATCACCATAAAAAAGAAATGAGAATAAAATATATAACATCTAAATAAAAGTAATTAAGGTCTTCATATCAAAATTTATGAACTGTAATAAATAAAGGGAGAAAAGGAAATTTATACAAAAACCATGTTTTCTTCACCTCTTCTTCTTTCCGCACATTGCATTGTATGACATGAAGAGTCGAATTTTGTCCTGTTTGTCGAAGCCATTCTCTAATCTCTTCAGCACCACTTTTTAGTCTGTATATCTTTCTTGAGGCAATGACAACATTGCACCCTACAAATGGAAAGGAGTAAAGGTTTTATGAGCCCATGAGCAGTATACCAGTAAGATTATTCAATATATAGATATCAAATACGAAAATATGAGTTCCTTGCCTCTATGTTTGATTCAATCCCTTAAATGAAAAGAAATTACATCCTCTACTTTTCACATCAGCTAGTTGAGAACTTTAACTAAAGCATAATTTTGCCTCCCATCATATTTTCTCTTCCTCAACATAATTTATTTTGCAATGTATACTCTAAAATAAGAATTATCATTTGAAGCTTATCGATTATTGAGACTTTTTAGAAATGGGAGAAGTTCACAATATAAACAAAGCAAACACAGAGATAAAGTCCTGGAAGAGTATACAGCATTGAAGTGGAGCATATCGGAACCTACATAGCATAGTGTAGCTTGACAGCCAGTCAAAATGTGTAAGGACTTTTGTTTGCAATAGCAGACACTGAACAGCCCCAAGGTCTTGAAATAAGAAATGGCTGGCTATAAAACTCTGGCTATGCCGGCCCGGGGGCAATCTTGTGATGGCCCTAAATTCAAACTTTGAACAATTATTCAATTATTTCTTAAATGTGCCATGACAGACATTAAATAAATCAATACATTTTGCCTTTTAAAACTAGTAGTTATTTAGTTTTAAATGAGAGAGAATTATGAATCTAAACTTAGTTATTGAGATATTAGATTAGTGAATTCTGACAGGAGTGTGGCTGCGCAGAACTCGTCAACCTTGGCTTCTGTATAATTTTGGCCTAGATAAACTATTGTTCTGTAGTGTTCACATGACCAGCAGTTAAATGCTAGAGCGCATCCACCGTGACCTTTGATTCTAACACCATAAGTTGCGGCTGGTCATGTAAGTTAGTTGCACATATCAAAACATACTTCTTTACCAACGTCAAGGCCTGTCATCACTACGTGACAATCGTGTGCACATACTCTTATCTCACACATCCAACACCTGATCTGCAATAAAAGTAACCTAATCCTGCTGTTCATTCCAATTATAGTCTCTTTCTCTTTTTTCGTAGTAAAGTGTTTTCTATCAACACTCTAATGGATAACTTCTCTATTAGGCCCTATCCATAGGAAAACGGTCAAAAAAATGTGTCCGAACCAAAGTTAAAAATAGTTAGATAAACATTACGCACTCACATTTTACCTAAAAACAGTAATTCTTTTGTGATGGCTTTGCCAATTCCAGAACCACCACCTGTTACAATTGCCACTTTGTTATCAAATACACTAGATCGAAACACACAAAATGCACTGTTTGAGGTTGAATACATTAAATTTTTCAAATAATAATGATATAGATCTAGATCTAGAAAATCTAGATCTAGTCCAAATTAGCTAACTAAGCTTTCTCTATATCTAGGCCTAATTAGTCTCAGTTTCAAGAAAAGATCTTTGCGGCCCAAGAAAGACTTGATTTTGGAGCATGATGTAGATGTAGGCCTAGATCGACATTTGGATCGAGTCTCTGGGCTGTCAGATCTAGATCTAGATCTAGAATCTACTTGAGAAAGTTGTTTTTCGAAGATCAAAGTGCAGTGCGGCTGTGGGGCCAACTAGTTTTCCTTTTAGTTTCGCTTCCCCCTAAAAACAATTACTATTTATAGTATATAAAAACAAAAGCCATGTGACATTGATTGACGTCCTTACCAGCTTTAACCATTAAATCATAATTATATGAACATCTTGGTTTACGGTAGTTTTTTTTTTTATTGTTTGCCTATTGTTATTTTTATCTATATCTAGAAAATCTAGATAGCGAAAAGTCTTGTCTAAACTCGATAAAACGAGAAACTAAAGAACAAAGAAATAGAGATGGAAAAAGAGCGGGGGAAAGAGAAAGAGACAATGAAAGACAAAAAGAGGATAAAAGACAGACGAAAAGAGGGGGGGGGGGGAGGGTGAACTATATACATATATATATATATATATATATATATATATAGTTTGAAGAAAAGTTGAAATAATTGTAAGGGTGCTCAACTGAGGGAGCTTGAAACACCGGTGTCATTTGAAGAGAATTTAATTAAGATCTTCTATATCTATCTATCTATAGAGCTATCTATCTATCGATCTCTCTCTCTCTCTCTCTCTCTCTCTCTATATATATATATATATATATATATATATATATATATATATATATATCTTATACTTTTTTATCAAAAGGTAATAGTTACATGATGTTGTTCATCGTGCATTCGATAGATTGTTAAAGGGGCACTTCTTTAAACTCTCGTGGGACTTTAAAAATAAATATAATTTCAGAAACAGAGAGTAAAGAGGAAATGAAAAGGATAGAAGGAAAGCGATAGAAACAGACATAAATACAGGCTGAAGGATAGAGAGAGATGGAGAGAAGAGAGAGAGAGAGAGAGAGAGAGAGAGAGAAAAGAGAGCGAGAGAGAAAGAGATACACAGGGACAGAGAGGAAAGGAGAGAGAGAGAGAGAGAGAGAGAGAGAGAGAGAGAGAGAGAGAGAGAGAGAGAGAGAAAAGAGAGCGAGAGAAAAAGAGATACACAGGGACAGAGAGGAAAGGAGCAAAGGAGAGAGAGAGAGAGAGAGAGAGAGAGAGAGAGAGAGAGAGAAAAGAGAGCGAGAGAGAAAGAGATACACAGGGACAGAGAGGAAAGGAGCAAAGGAGAGAGAGAGAGAGAGAGAGAGAGAGAGAGAGAGAGAGAGAGAGAGAGAGAGAGAGAGAGAGAGAGAAAAGAGAGCGAGAGAGAAAGAGATACACAGGGACAGAGAGGAAAGGAGCAAAGGAGAGAGAGAGAGAGAGAGAGAGAGAGAGAGAGAGAGAAAAGAGAGCGAGAGAGAAAGAGATACACAGGGACAGAGAGGAAAGGAGAGAGAGAGAGAGAGAGAGAGAGAGAGAGAGAGAGAAAGAGTGAGAGAGAGAGAGAGTGAAAGAGAGAGTGAGAGAGAGAGAGAGTGAAAGAGAGAGAGAGTGAGAGAGAGAGAGAGAGTGAAAGAGAGAGAACGTTATTGTTATTTTTTTTTCATCGAAATTTATTTTATTGAAAACAAAATGTTGTCAGAGATGTAATTAAAATATGACGAAACAAAGAGCAAAAAAAAAAAAAATGCAGATGTAGGATGCAAAACACTCAATTTTTTATTCACATCAATAGAAACGTGTTAATAACCAATTTAACAATGCTAAAGAACTAATCTAATATAAACACAAAAAAAAAATATTGAATGCCCATCTTGTAGGTATTTCATTTTTTTTTAATTATCAAACTTCCATTGGTTTTAGAAGCGTTAAATTATCTTTAAACCAAACTTAATATTTCAAAGTGCATTTCGCACATTTCTACTGAGTCACTTTTATCTTAAAGATTCTTTATGTTCATAATATCTAATAATCCAGTTTTTAATACATCCTGCAGCATTGACCAACAAGGTGATCTTAGGTTGTCCTTTTGGTTACAAGTTCTACAAGAATTGCTGTGCTGCTTCGTTTGGTGACTGCATAGTTGGTTCTTGCATTGCTCGAAGCGGTTTCGTCAGCACAGTTGAACTGATGAGTGCTGGTTTACTGGTTGACATTACACTTGCGCTTGGTCCTGGCATTTTTGTGTTGCCGGGTGAACTAAAGTTGGCGCATTATTCTTGTGTTCTTGCATTACTGGATAAAGTAAGTAAAAAGGCTTAGTTTTAGATATTTATACTTTGCTGCTAGATGTTGTTAAATGTTTATCGGTTCTTGGGTTAGGTCTACTGTATTGTTGGATGCAGTTAAGTTATCAGTAGTTACATTTGCAGCTGCTTGTGAAACAGTTGAGTTGTTGGTATCTGTAGCATCAACAATTGTTTGTGGAACAGTTGAGTTGTAAGACACAGTTGGATTGAAAGCTGTTTGTAGAACAGTTGAGTTGTTCGAAGAGGTAACATTAGGAACTATTTGTTCAGATGTTGTAATGTTGGCAGATGTCACATTGGCAGGCGTTTCTGGAGCAGTTGCATTGTTGGCAGACGTTACATTGGCAACCGTTTGTAGAACGGTTGTATCGTTCACGGATGTTACATTACTAGGTTTTTGTTGAGCGGTTGCGTTGTGGGCAGATGTATGATTAGTAGCTGTTTGATGATTGGATGAGTTGTTGGCATACGTTGCATTACTCTCAGCTACTTGTTCAATATTTGTGCTATCAACAGATCTGACCGTGACGTTTTTCTCTTGAACCGTTGTATGATTGACAGAATTTACATTATCAGCTGTTTGTTGAGCGGTCGCGTTGTTAGCAGAGGTTACATTGTTAGCTGACTGTTGAACGTTTGCGTTGTTGGCTGACGTTACATTATTGGCTGTTTGTTGAGCGGTTCCGTTGTTGGCAGTGGTTACATTATTGGCTGCTTTTTGAACAGTCGCGTTGTTGACAGAAGTTACATTATTAGCTGTGTTTTGAGCGGTTGCGTTGTTGGCAGAGGTTATATTGTTTGCTGTTTGTTGAACAGTCGCGTTGTTGGCAGAAGTTACATTATTAGCTGTGTTTTGAGCGGTTGCGTTGTTGGCAGAAGTTACATTAGTATCTGTTTGTTGGGCGGTTGCGTTGTTGGCAGAGGTTATATTGTTTGCTATTTGTTGAGCGGTTCCGTTGTTGGGAGAGGTTACATTATTGGCTGCTTTTTGAACAGTCGCGTTGTTGGCAGAAGTTACATTATTAGCTGTGTTTTGAGCGGTTGCGTTGTTGGCAGAGGTTATATTGTTTGCTGTTTGTTGAACAGTCGCGTTGTTGGCAGAAGTTACATTATTAGCTGCGTTTTGAGCGGTTGCGTTATTGACAGAGGTTATATTACTACCTGTTTGTTGGACGGTTGCGTTGTTGGCAGAGGTTATGTTGCTTGCTGTTTGTTGAACAGTCGCGTTGTTGGCAGAAGTTACATTAGTATCTGTTTGTTGGGCGGTTGCGTTGTTGGCAGAAGTTATATTGTTTGCTGTTTGTTGAACAGTCGCGTTGTTGGCAGCGGTTACATTAGTATCTGTTTGTTGGGCGGTTGCGTTATTGACAGAGGTTATATTACTACCTGTTTGTTGGGCGGTTGCGTTGTTGGCAGAGGTTATGTTGCTTGCTGTTTGTTGAACAGTCGCGTTGTTGGCAGAGGTTACATTATTGGCTGTGTTTTGAGCGGTTGCGTTGTTGGCAGAGTTTATACTGTTTGCTGTTTGTTGAACAGTCGCGTTGTTGGCAGAAGTTATATTATTAGCTGTGTTTTGAGCGGTTGCGTTATTGACAGAGGTTATATTACTACCTGTTTGTTGGGCGGTTGCGTTGTTGGCAGAGGTTATGTTGCTTGCTGTTTGTTGAACAGTCGCGTTGTTGGCAGAAGTTACATTAGTATCTGTTTGTTGGGCGGTTGTGTTGTTGGCAGAAGTTATATTGTTTGCTGTTTGTTGAACAGTCGCGTTGTTGGCAGAAGTTACATTAGTATCTGTTTGTTGGGCGGTTGCGTTGTTGGCAGAAGTTATATTGTTTGCTGTTTGTTGAACAGTCGCGTTGTTGGCAGCGGTTACATTAGTATCTGTTTGTTGGGCGGTTGCGTTATTGACAGAGGTTATATTACTACCTGTTTGTTGGGCGGTTGCGTTGTTGGCAGAGGTTATGTTGCTTGCTGTTTGTTGAACAGTCGCGTTGTTGGCAGAGGTTACATTATTGGCTGTGTTTTGAGCGGTTGCGTTGTTGGCAGAGTTTATATTGTTTGCTGTTTGTTGAACAGTCGCGTTGTTGGCAGAAGTTATATTATTAGCTGTGTTTTGAGCGGTTGCGTTTTTGGCAGAGGTTATATTGTTTGCTGTTTGTTGAACAGTCGCGTTGTTGGCAGAAGTTACATTAGTATCTGTTTGTTGGGCGGTTGCGTTGTTGGCAGAGGTTATATTGTTTGCTGTTTGTTGAACAGTCGCGTTGTTGGCAGAAGTTATATTATTAGCTGTGTTTTGAGCGGTTGCGTTGTTGGCAGAAGTTACATTAGTATCTGTTTGTTGGGCGGTTGCGTTGTTGGCAGAGGTTATATTGTTTGCTGTTTGTTGAACAGTCGCGTTGTTGGCAGCGGTTACATTAGTATCTGTTTGTTGGGCGGTTGCGTTGTTGGCAGAGGTTACATTAGTATCTGTTTGTTGGGCGGTTGCGTTGTTGGCAGACGTTACATTACTATCTGTTTGTTGAGCGGTTGCGTTGTTGGCAGCGGTTACATTACTAGCAGTTTGTTGGACGGTTGCATTGTTGGCTGACGTTACATTACTAGCTGTTTGTTGAGCGGTTGCATTGTTGGCTGACGTTACATTAGCAGCTGTTAGTTGAGCAGTTGCGTTGTTGGCAGAAGTTACATTACTAGCAGTTAATTGAACGGTAGCGTTGTTGGCAGAGATCACATTATAAGCAGTTTGTTGAATGGTTGCGTCGTTGGCAGAGGTTATATTATAAGCAGTTTGCTGAATTTTTGTATCATTATCAATATTTACGTTCTCAGCTACTTGTTCAAAATTTGTGCTGTCAACAGATCTGACCCTAACATTTTTCTCTTGAACCGTTGTTTTATTGACAGAACTCACACCACCAGTAGTGTTGTTGGCAGAGGTTACATTATTAGCAGTTTGTTGAACGGTTGCGTTGTTGGCAGACGTTACATTTCTAGCAGTTTGTTTAACGGTTACGTTGTTGGCAGAAGTTACATTACTGTCTGTTTGTTGAACGGTTGCGTTGTTGGCAGAAGTTACATTACTAGCAGTTTCTTGAACGGTTGCGTTATTGGCAGAAGTTACATTACTGGTTGTTTGTTGAGCGGTTGCGTTGTTGGCACAGGTTACATTACTAGCAGTTTGTTGAACGGTTGCGTTGTTGGCAGAAGTTACATTATTAGCTCTGTTTTGAGCGGTTGTATTGTTGTTAGAGGTTATATTGTTTGCTGTTTGTTGAGCAGTTGCGTTGCTGGCAGACGTTACATTACTAGCAGTTTGCTGCGCGGCTGCGTTGTTGGTAGAAGTTATATTATTAGCTCTGTTTTGAGCAGTTGCGTTGTTGTCAGAGGTTATATTGTTTGCTGTTTGTTGAGCGGTTGCGTTTTTGGCAGACGTTACATTACTACCTGTTTGTTGAGCAGCTGCGTTGTTGGCAGAAGTTACATTACTACCTGCTTGTTGAGCAGTTGCGTTGTTGGCAGAAGTTACATTACTAGCTATTTGTTGGGCTGTTGCGTTGTTGGCAGAAGTTACATTACTACCTGCTTGTTGAGCGGTCGTGTTGTTGGCAGAGGTTACATTACTAGCTGTTTGTTGAGCGGTCGTGTTGTTGGCAGAGGTTACATTACTAGTAGTTTGTTGAACGGTCGTGTTGTTGGCAGAGGTTGCATTACTAGCAGTTTGTTGAGCGGTTGCGTTGTTGGCTGACGTTACATTACTAGCTGTTTGTTGACTAGTTGCATTTTTAGCATATCTTCCATTATCAGCGGTTTGTTGAGCGGTTATATTGTTTGCTGACGTTAAATTAACAGCTGCTGTTTGTTGAGCGGTTGAGATGTAGGCAGATGTTCCATTAGCAGCTGTTTGTTGAGTTGTTGCGTTGTTGCTAGACGTTACATTGCTCGCCGTTTTTTGAGCATCGTTCTCGTTGACAGACGTTAAATTAGCAGCTGCATTTGGTTGAGCGTTTATTATGTTGGCAGAAGTTACATTTGCAGCTGTTTGTTGAATCGTTGTAATGTTTGCATCTGGTTGCACTGCAGCTCCTTCGATGCTAGCTGACGTTTGGTTACCAGCTGCAGTCTGCTCTGTCGAATTGCTATCTTCTGTTATGGTGACAGCTGGCGGTGAAGCAGGACCATCGTCGACAGGACGGGCCTCTGTTATTGTCCCTGGAAAGTACCACCAAAACTGATAACTTGACAATAAGACATTTTAAGTGGATATATTTCTATGCATCACTTTCTGATCTGGAATAGTTGAACTATTGCAAAATTTAGTTTTTGCATATCGTTAAGGTAATTTTTGTTTATTTTGTGTATTTTTTTTAATTAAAATATTTAAAAAAAAAATGAGCCAGACCATTGAAATTCTCAATAGACTAATGGTGAAAAAAAATTAAGATTCAGTGCAGTGTATAACTTAAGCTCAGACATTAAAGTAGGATTATCTGATATTTAATTTTTGTGGATGTGGAAAGATAAACAGGATTCTTCAGTAATGAATTAAAATAATTTCGATTTATATCAAAGTTTGCCCTAAAAAATAAGGTCGATTAATTTATGAGACCTTCCCTAATTTCTTTACAGAGTTTTACTTACATCTTTTATTATTGCATCGATCGAGGTTTAAGCTATTTACTTACATTGCGTGCCAAAAAGACCCAAAGCCAAAGTTAGATAAAGAACTGAGAAATTCATGTTCGTCCTTTGATGCTTTGAACTTCGTTTTCTGTTGCCGAACTGGATCTTGTTTCGCTTTCTTGTTGTCCTGTAGTTGGCAGTAGGCTGACACTGTTAAAAACCGCCGCCGGCCTGTTGGTGGAGAAAGGCAGAGCCAAGGGAATTTATAAGAATTCAGCCCTGTGATAATCGGTTAAGCCGATCATTAGAGGGAATTTCAATATATGTGTAATTATGCCAGAACATCCTAACTTAAACCTCGACTTTTTTTTTATTCTAATATGGAAATTTTCAATACAAGAACTTAGTTTGAACTCTCTTAGTTTATCCGAATTCCGATGTATGCGATTTTTTAAATCGACACCAAGAAAACACCTATGACGTTGTAATGGGCGCAAATAAAAACGCCTCGTTATTATCTAAGTGGCTTATCAAAATGATTAAAAAAATACAAAAAAAAACTGTTGACACCAATTGGCAACATATAAAAGCAGCGGTTCTATTTTAAGATGAATCAGTTTAGTGATTCCCCTAAGCTGTTAATGACAAGATAAAGAATCAATTTATTGAGTGAAAAGGAAACATCAAGACTCCAAAGGAGATGATTTTGATAGTAAAAAAATGCAAATCAGATTTTGTTATTTGATAGATTTAATAATATTTTAAAGTCTATCTACTGTCAAAAAAAGTATAAATTAAGTCTTAAACAAAGCTGAAATGACTTAGTGCAGGAACTTGCAAACGTTCTTTGTGGCGAGGTTGTAGAACGTAAAGTGATGGACACACAGTTTTGTTTTAAAGAACAAAGAGGATGCCTTTATTCTCGGTGTCAAGAGAACAGCTTACAAGTCCATACAACAACCAAAAATTTTGTTTCTAGCACTGTTTAGCGAGGTGATCGTCGTTTCTTTGTTCGCAGCTTTGGCGTTCTGGGCAGCTTCTTTGCGTTCCTGATGCATCAACCAGACTTGCTCGTCAATATTACCACAGTCGTATCCGACAAACGTCGCATTGGTCTTTGCGAGGATGAAACAGAGCCAATTTAAGCACGTTGAAAATTGTTTTCACAACTTGGCGACTCAGGGGACGCTGCTTGTTTTCGTTGCATTTTGTCATGGACAGTTTGTACACGTCAGCAAATAAGGAATAAGGGCTCTAGGTGCAGTTTTGAAGAGCTGGACCTGCAGTAGTGCGATGGCAAACGCGGTAAAAGGTTGAAAAATTCATCAACGCAGAACTCTCTGTCTGTTTTTCGAGATGATAGTACATGTTCTCGCACATTTCTGGCTGGCCGCTCGTTGAGAGTCCAGTCTCTCACACATCATCTGTGTAAACCAGTAGTCGACAGAAAAAAGTTTCGGCAAACCTTTTTTTCGTTGGCCGCCAGCTGCTTTCAAGAAATATGAAAAGGTATTTTGTTTCCGAAAGACATCCACTCCAGACTAGGACGAAACGGTTCTCCGAGCCACATCTTTTTTGATTTGTGATGTTACGTATGTTCTTTTCTGTCTCCAACTGAGGCTCAACACGTACTTGAAGATCTTCTCTCTTTCATCATCACCAAACTCCATGCACTTGTATCCGCCTTTTACACAAGAACAGCGTCTCCTCAAAACCTGGCCGGTATAAGTCAGTTTTCTTCGATCTACCGAGATATTCATCTCCTTTCTCTCTCAGTCTTAATACCTGATTCCGCTTCCAGTTAGATTTGCCTATCTTTTTCTTGCGACCCCCACTGGCTTCATCTCCATTTGGGTCCTCTAAAATTACTTTCTCACCAAGTACTCTTGTAGTATTTTCACCTAAACCAGTTTCACCTTCAAGGATCTCTTCTCCATAATCTCGGTTCTGACTACTTTCGCCACCATCTCTAGGTAGTACACAGTTCCCGTCTTCTGGAAACATTTCTTCACCACGTCTGCAATCAGTTCCAACTTGATAGTTCACTCCACAAGTGCTCGGGGCTCCACTGAAAGAGACAGAAGGTTTTCTCCTCTACAGCAGTAGCATGTTTGTTGTCAAGCAACTGTTTCTTGCTGACTTGGGAATCATTTCGAACTCTACCAGAAATGGATAAGTCATCTCCCACAGCAAACGGCTCAGACGTTAGCTCAATATAAATAGAGTCCAAATCGCAACCGTCATCATCAGCTGGTATCATGGAAAATGAACAGTTCGTCATAAAATCTGGCTCACTTTTCTAAATGATCGCTAACAATCTCCGAAATGTCTGAAAAAGTAGGATGAACAGGAGTTGACGATAATGGTCGCATACATTCTCAGCTGACGGAATTCTTTGGAGCTTAGTTGGGCTGTCGTTGCTGGCAATAATGACCTCTGTTTTTTTTTTAGGGTGGGGGGTTGGAACTCACATACACACAAACACATCATAACTATATACACACTCAGAACAAAATCACTTTAGCTATTAGGAGCAGACGATGGTGTATGGTGACCGGCCGGTAGACCCAACATGACACTGAAATATACAAGCGGCGCAGGTTATGTACGTAGCCGATATGTGCATGACACTTTCTTACGAAATGCAGGTGTCCGGTTCGTGAAGTCTCATATTTAACATATTTCTAAATCAATTTCATGTTTAAGATTTCTTGAGAATGTAAACTATGATCTCGTGCATCAATTAAGCAAATAATAAAAAAAAAATTGAAAAATTTGTATGTAGCCGGTTTGTGAATGACAACGACGATATATATATATATATATATATATATATATATATATATATATATATATATATATATATATATATATGTAACTTCCAAGGGCGTGTCATCTCAACAAAGCTCTTGATTATCGACCGACAGTCAATATCATAAAAAAAAGTTTTATATTTTTAATGTTTTTATGATGTCGAAAATGTTATTTTGCAGTAACGTTTCAAATGAGTAAGTTTTTTGAATTTGCTATTTTCATTAAAAATATTTTAGTTTTTGCTTGTGATCAAACTATTTAAATGATTAAATTGCAATTCGAAATTCCATGAAGCATAATTTGGGAAAGAGAATATGTTAGAAAATAATGAATGTTCGTCCTCATAGAATTTTCAATATCATTATGGAAATGTCTAACATATGAACAGAGACATGAAACCCTGGAACCTGAATTGAAACTTCTATGTTAAAATTGGTTGCACTAAATCGCTAGAAGCCTGTCCAATTACCTTTATTTCCTTTCTAAATTAATTAGCTTTTTTCCTAACTTAGACAGTTTTGTCTCCTTAAGCGATCTGCTTCTAAATTCTAAGAACCCATGATTCAGCTTGGCCTAAATATAGGGGTAAAAAAATTGTAAACTTTGTTCGACAAAACAGGCTCGCGGTTTGTTTGAGAAATGAATGGAAATTAAGCTAAATTTGAAGTACACAAATCTAATTCATTCTCATGATAAGATGGTTTATCATTTTCCAAACATTTCTGTGTAATTTGTAGTTAAGATTTTGCTCTCAAGTAAAGCAATACATTACAAGGACTACATTAGGAGCATAACTGTTACTAAAAGCATTGACGCTACTTCTAATGAATGTCTAGAGATGGTTAAGTTCAAGTTAAATGGCTTTTTTGGCATCAAAAGAGTTGACAAAAGGTTTTAGTGCACCACAAAAAGGTAGTGCTCAGCAGTGGTTCGCATAAGGTTTTCAATGAAAATGGCTGAAAAATGCTTGAATTGATGGGATTAGAACCATCGATTTATGCTCGGCACCCATCATCTTGCCACGCAAGGAGGACATAGCTTATACCAACACGCCACTACACTTCCTAATAAAACTTACATATTTCTCATAAAGATCTTAGGATCTCAAGACATGCATTTACAATCTTCACGGTTAAAGTAGAATGACCAATTTATTTCGGGCGTAATCATATACAGTTAGTTCGCCGCTTTTTTTTTTTTTTTAATTTCGTCATTGTCTTCTTAAAATTAACCCATTTCTACTCTTGTAAGCACATGAGAAGATAAGAGTCTCTTATCTTTTTTTTTTTTTTTTGTCGTTTAATTTCGTATCTCAGTTGAACAAAAATCAAATTTTTGGGCGTTGCCTCGCAATATTGACGCAAGTAACGTTGCTTCGCTTTCAAGTAAAACCCTTTTGGCGACAGCAGATTAGTGTAGAAAGAGCGAAATAGGCGTTCGATTAACATCCTAAAAAACTGACGATACCAAATAATTAAAAAAAAAAACAACATACGTAACGAAAACGATTATAAGAGAATGATAAACTTATTTCACAAACTCATATAACTTTGAAGGTCGTCATTTTTTGGTACCTCTTAACATAACTGTCGTTATTACCGTTATCATTACGATCGATATTACCAATATAATTATGATCATTATTACCATTATCATAATGATCGTTATTACCGTTATCTTTATGATCGTTATACCGTTATCATGTACATTATCACCATTATCATTATTTTCATTATCACCATTATCATTATGTTCATTATCAACATTATCATTATGAACGTTATTATCATATCATTATGATCGTTATTACCGTCAACCCGGGCAATCATTTCCAAGATCACTCCATTTTGCTCAGGGTTAACGAGTAAGGAGCTCAAGTATAGACAGGAAAAATGGCATTCAACATTGGGACCCTTTTATTGATAGCGTGGGAAAGCTTTCTCGTTGTTGGGTTTGAGCTCCAGAATTATTGTTGCTTTTATACCTGCAGCTTTGCTACTCACAGTGTGGGAAGTCACTTAATTCTGTGCTCTAAATCTATTTTAGGACAATCTTAAAGGCTATGAATTTCACAAAAAGTGCTCAAAGGTGCGCTGCCAATACATTTGAATTTTATAAAGTTAGGTAATTAATCTTATTGGAGCTTTAACAACTTAACTGTAACGCTCTTAAAAAAAGGAATTTTCACAGCGCCTAAAGTTTTGCTGAGATTTCTCGTACAACTTTCTCAGCTAACTTTAATGGAAAAAAAAATCTGAATCGCACTGATAGTAATGGACGTTTATCCGAATCTGTCAATACTTAACAGTATAAGCCTAAGCAGTAAGGTCGAATGATAGGATTATATACCTTAGAGTCACACAAATTATTCTATTTAAACTAGGCAAGGTAAAGACGGCAGAAAAGGCAAATTATTAAGATTTAAGCAAGGATTGTGAAAGTTAAGGTGATATTAACACACACCAGTGGTCAGAGTAGGCTTGACTTTAAGTGAAAAAGAGTCAAGCAAATTGATGCCATTTGCGGCAGAAACTCTTATCAAGTACAGGCGCTAGCACAATACCCTAGTGAAGTGACGACAGGTACAAAATTAATGAGAGTGGCAAGGCTGCAGGTGTCAATGCGGCTATGATTCTCAAGTTCAAGTAAAAAAACAAGCAACCTTTTTTCCTACCTGTTATGAAAACCTTACTCTAAACATTACTGGCAGCCGTCCTCACTTGCGTTAAGTTAAACTTTACAACTGTTATACATGAACAAAATTAGCCCATAAAATGATATCGATGATGATAATGATGATGATAAATATGTTAAGACATAGCCAACAAAACCTGTTAGCAATCTCAATCTTCTAAATGACATAAGTTTGTGAACTATCTTTATCTTTTGTAATCTTAACCAACTGTTTTTTTTTTTCAACTTGTGCATTCCTCAAATTTTATCTACTGCCTATGTATTTCCATTATTCCTCTGACGTAAAAGAGTTCTGCTTGAAAACTAATCACGTTGGACACGAAGCTGTCAACTAATGCAACGCCCAAACATTTATTTTAAGGTCACTATTTAAATAAGAGATTACATATTTTAGGAGACTTTCCCATCTAGTCTGCTTCTCCGGGAAGCCTCCTGTGGATTGAGGCTCGGGTGATGGCAACGAAACGAGTGAAAAATATAGATAATACTGATTCTACATTCCTAATTATATGGTTGCCTTTTGTGTTACTGGGATCTTCAGGCTTCAATAAAAAAAAGAGCTAGTAAGAATCTTCTCTGTGAAACTTTCAAGGGAGCATAAAAGCGTTTTGATATTAGCCATGCTCTGCAAAGGGAGCAAGGTGACGACAAAAAAAAAACAACAACAAAAAACAAAAAAAAAAAACAAAAAAAAAAAGCAACAAAATCTCTTACTTGAATTCCACAAACTTCAGCCTCTTGTCGACCACTGTCACTAAACTTATTTTAAACTGCTGCTGAACACTACCTCTAGCTCTATATTGAATTTTTCAATCTGTCACCTCTAAACTTAGTGGTAGTAGCTGCATAGTATACTACTACTACTACTACTACTACTACTACTACTACTACTACTACTACTACTACTACTACTACTACTACTACTACTACTACTACTACTACTACTACTACTACTACTAATAACAATAATGATGATGATGATGTCGATAATAATAAGAACAGTAGTAGTAGTAGTAGTAGTAGTAGTAGTAGTAGTAGTAGTAGTAGTAGTAGTAGTAGTAGTAGTAGTAGTAGTAGTAGTAGTAGTAGTAGTAGTAGTATTAGAAGAAGAAGAAGAAGAAGAAGAAGAAGAAGAAGAAGAAGAAGAAGAAGAAGAAGAAGAAGAAGAAGAAGAAGAAGAAGAAGAAGAAGAAGAAGAAGAAGAAGAAGAAGAAGAAGAAGAAGAAGAAGAAGAAGAAGAAGAAGAAGAAGAAAACTCACAAGAATAAGAACTTGACAAGAACAGGCACAAGAACAGAATTTAATGGGTAATTAAGAAGTTCATGGTGAAAATATTGAACGACAGCATATTTTTATCATGGATAATAGCGTTAAAAGCAGTGGTGTTTTCTTTTGTCTTGAAGCTACATTTCTCTTCAATTAAGCGGAAATACATTATTAGGAATGACTAGAGGTAAACGGTAAAGAAATCATGAGTTTTCTCAACTAGGAAAAATAATTAATGAAGATTTTCGTTGATTTTACATCACATTGCATGAAATATTAACTTTAAATCAATTCATTTCCAAAACTGCAAGTCTCTTTCGTTGAACATAACCCATATGAATATGCATAGGCCTAGTTCAAATATGAACTCAAAATAAGTCTTAGAAAAAGATCGAGAACGAAGCGAAGGCAAAACTATCGAAATTGGAAAAAAGAGCTCTGTTCAATTTCAAACAAATTACAGGCCTAGGTAACTTGACAGATTTACTCTATTTAGACTGCTCCATTCAATTTTGAAGAGAAAACAATTGGTGACAACATAAAGTTATTATCTAAGTTCTTGGCTTTTACCTTTTCTGTTTAATATACTTTAAATAATTTAATCTTGTTCATAATAAGTGATAACTCTACAAAGATCAAATCTATGACATACGGTAAATTGTTTCCCCGTGAGCCCTCTTTATACGTAAAAATGTTCCATAATTTAATAAAATGATCCAAAGGGTCTGCTTCACAGTGAGAAGGTATTTCTCATAAACATGACGAGCTGAAACCAGTCTATGTAATTATACATGCGCCGTTTGCTTCGCCTTAAAAACACATCTGGGCTTTGTTGGTAGGGCCTTGACAGATGCTTTTTTCAAAGTTACAATCCAAATGACACCACTAAATATAATCTTTCAAAAACCCCAAATATAAATATTTGAAGTTTATTTCAAACATTTGGTTTTTATTATTGAACGTCTTAAAATGTAGTTTTCTTCACCTGTCTTTCACAAACCTTTTATGATTTTGCTTTGTTTTCTTATCTTTGATGCAGATTACATTTATACACTTTTTCTCGGTAGACACATTTTTAATATGATTAAATACAACATGATATCATAGTCAGTTCTATTGGCGACGTGATTTTTTCTTTTTCTCCCATTAAATTCATTCTTTACCTTACCACTAACACCTCTCTAGGGAAATTTTGGATAGAGTCATCTTAAAATAGAATCGTTACTTTTATATGTTTCCAATTAGTGTCAAAATTACTTTTTATCAGTTTTATAAGAGATTTCGGTAAGATTCAGATGTTAAGACTTATTAATGGGTAACGCTTACTTCAATGGAAAAAAATGCTTGATGCTTAGCTCGAACTGAAAAAAATCGGATATAACGGACTTTGGATAAACCAAAAAAAAGTCTTGTATACATCACTATACCGAAATTACAATGGTAAGTCGAGATTTAAGTTTCATTTCACCAAACTTTAATTTCATTGAAAAGGTGTCGTCACAATACCTGTTTGAAATAGTAGGATGAATGACATTGGACTGACTTTAATTCATTAACAAAATAGTTAGGGTGGTAAAGCCTAACATTCAAAATCATCATTCAACAAAAAAGCTGAAATATTATACTTTATACGAATGAAAAAAAATAATTTTTTTGTTGCATACGAATAAGAAATGAATTTCCACAACCATTATTTGAAATATATCTTACAGCTATTCATCATCTAGTTCTTAACATATAATGTTGGGACTTGGTTCGAACTATGCATATATGGAAATTCCCTCAATGGATCGGCTTAACCGCTTATCGCAGGTCTGAATTGTTATAAATACCTTGGCTCTGCCTTTATCCACCAACAGCCCAGCGGTGATTGTTAACAGTGTCAGCTTGCTGCCACCTCCAGGATAACAAGAAAGCGAAAAAAGATCCAGTTCGGCAACAGAAAACGAAGTTCAAAACATAAAAGAGAGAAAATGAACTTCCCAGTCATTTATCTAACTTTGGCTTTGGGTCTTTTTAACACGAAATGTGAGTAAATAGCTTAAAACTATAACAAAAAAGGCTGCAATTAAGCTTTCACAAAGAAACTAAGAAAGATCCTCAACTGATAAAGAAATGAATGTTCAACTTTGTTTAATTTTTTTTTTGTACTTTACGACATAATTAATCTGGTGCGCGTTTCCTTGTCAACATAATCTAAATTGCAAACAAAGGTCGGGTTCAAAATAAGCGATGTGATTAGTTTCTGGTCTTTACTAACTCCATCAATTACGCTTGTTAGATTTGCCTTGCAAGAAATTTATAATAAAAATTACAAAATCATAATATTGTCCTGTAAGGGATAAGAAAAACTTTTTTTTATAGTACTCCTATTATGGAGATTAAAGATTGTACAGATAAATAGATCAATATTGACTTGTAATCAAAAGTATGGGATAAAAAGTTAAAAACCATTTTGTTTTGGTACTCCCTTCCAGGGACAATAACAGAGGTCCGTCCTGTCGACGATGGTGTTGCTTCACCATCAGTTGTTAACATAACTGAAGATGGCAACCCCGATGCTAACGTAACAAATGCTGCAAACCTAAGCAAGGAGACAAGAGATACTAAGGTAACACCTACCAACATCACAAACGACCTAGAAGCAGCAAATACTACGTCAACTATCAACACTGCCCCTCAAACCGCTGCGGCTGCTCTAAAATTTGGTAACCATTCATCGGTTCAACAAACAGCTGCTAACAACACATCGGTTCAACAAACAGCTGCTAACAACACATCGGTTCAACAAACAGCTGCTAACAACACATCGGTTCAACAAACAGCTGCTAACAACACATCGGTTCAACAAGGAGTCGCTAACGCATCAGCTCAAAACCTTCTCTACAAAAGATCAGTTTACAACAGAACCATTGAACAGTCAGCTGATAATGATACAAATGCCAACAGCACATCGATTCAACAAGCAAGTGCTAATGCAACAACTTCTAACAACGCAAATGATATGATCATAAATAACATATCAGTTCAACAAGCAGGTGCTATGCAGCTCAACAAGGAAATAGAAACAAAAGATCAATTTACAACACAACCCTCGAACAGGTAGCTGATAATGATACGATCATAAATAACATATCTGTTCAACAAGCAGGTGCTAATGCAACAACTGTCAACAACGCAACAGCTCAACAAGAAAATGTTAATAAAAGATCGATTAACAACGGAATCGTCGGACAGGTAGCTGATAATAATACAAATGCTAACAGCACACCGATTCAACAAGCAGGTGCTAATGCAACAACTATAAAAAATGCCACGGCTCAACAAGGAAATGTTAATAAAAGATCAATTTACAACACAACCTTCAAACAGGTAGCTGATAATGATACAAATACTAACAGCACATCGATTCAACAAGCAGGTGCTAATGCAACAACTGTCAAAAATGCAACAGCTCAACAAGGAAATGTTAATAAAAGATCAATTTACAACACAACCCTCGAACAGGTAGCTGATAATGATATGATCATAAATAACATATCAGTTCAACAAGCAGGTGCTAATGCAACAGATCAACAAGGAAAGAGAAACAAAAGATCAATTAACAACACAACCCTCGAACAGGTAGCTGAAAATGATACGATCATAAATAACGCATCGGTTCAACAAGCAGGTGCTAATGCAACATCTGTCAACAACGCAACAGCTCAACAAGAAAATGTTAATAAAAGATCGATCAACAACGGAACCGTCGGACAGGTAGCTGATAATGATACAAATGCTAACAGCACATCGATTCAACAAGCAGATGCTAATGCAACATCTGTGAACAACGCAACTTCTCAAGACGGAGACATAAACAAAAGATCAATTAACAACGAAACCGTTGAACAGATAGCTAACAATGGTTCAATCGCCATCAACAAGTAGGTGCTAATGCAACAACTGTCAACAATGCAACAGCTCAACAAGGATATGTAAATAAAAGATCAGTTTTCTACACAACCATTGAACAAGTAGCTGATAATGATAAAACCCCCAACAGTAAATCTTTTCAACATACTGCTTCTAATGCATTATCTGCAAACAGTTCAACTGTGCAAGACACAGTTCCCAATGCTACATTTGCCAAGAGCTCAATCGCTCAACTATTAGCTGCTGATGCAACAGCTGCTTACACAACAGCTGCTAATGCAACAGCTATCAATGCAATGAATGCAAATTCTAATACAACAGCTGCTATGGTAACAACTGATAATGTAGCAGCTGCAAATGCAACGGCTGCCATCAACTCAACTCTGTCATGTGCAGATGAAAATGTAATTTATGTTAGCTAGCTCTCATCCAGCTTTGAAATAACCCAGAAAAAAAGCGCTGCAAAATTGAAAAATTGCAACAAGAAAAAAAAAGCAAAAAAAAAAAAAACGTCAGCCAGTAATTGAACTATACGAACATGGTAACGAAACCTCGACTAGCAATGCAATGAACTAACCACCGATGCAGCCCATACTGAAGCAGGACAGCAGTTCCTGTAGGACTTGCAATCAGAAAGACAGTTTAAGGGAATCTTTCTCGGTGAACACCAAAGGATGCACTAGAGTCTGTTATCAACAAAATTTCATCCCTAGGATAAGAGTAACTGAGTGAAAAATTAATGCGCCTTGAAACTTCATTTTAAAACAATGTGGGTTTAAAACAAAAACTTTAGAAAAAGGAAAAAAATTAAATCAGTAAATCACTCACAAGACATGGATTGAAAACGTTTCAATAATTTTTTTTTAGAAAATTCGTATAATAATGAGAAGTTGGTTTAAAACATCTTTCAAATGATATGAAATAAAATTTCTGGGTTTAGAAAAGTTTTTCTGTATTCTTCGCCTTTTGTTTGGTGACGCTTGCATTACTTTTCTCTGTCAATAGTTTCTTTTCACTAATCTTTCACTGCCATTATATATATATTATAAGAAACTCAGATTGTCCATATCTTTGTGTAACATCTGCCTGCTGCCAGTTTTATATCCCTCTCTTTTATAAATTTCCCTCCTTGTTTACACTCCCTTTATCTAGATTATTTCCACTCCCAAGAAAATAAATAGAATGTCCCTGCCATTATTGTCATCAAGCTATCGAATCCGAGATGCATAACTTCGTCTTCCTTTCAGCCTTTTATAAAAATACTATGAAGTTATAAACAAAAAATGCCTGTAAGTATTGCTCTTGGATCTTTCTAGTCTCTGAACTCCTTTCTTAATATATTATGTTAGAGACACTGCATCCTGAAACAGTAGATGTAAGCTGAGTTGCAAAAGAAAGGGGTCTTCAAGAAAGATGATGACACAAAATAACACCAATGCACCAATGGGACACGACTTACAATTAAATACTTTATTAAATAATGTGAAATCTAGTAGTACAGGTAAAAAATGAAAATGTGTGGAAACTTGAGTAATGAAGGACATTCGAAATGTATTTGAGGACTTTCTATACGTTGGTTGTACTTATCACATGGCACTCTTAAATCAAATCAACTTTTAATGTATCACGACCAAGAGTATATAGAGTGAAGGTTTAGTTCACTATGAGCTATCAAAAACCGTTTAAATTGGCATAAGCCCAGACTATATTGTTTCACTAAATTCACTTTACATTCCAATTACAAAAAAAAAAGGAAAAAAAAAACATCAACTATAAACTATAAAAAATAAAAAAAATATATATATAAAAAAGAAGAAGAAGAAGAAGAAGAAGAAGAAGAAGAAGAAGAAGAAGAAGAAGAAGAAGAAGAAGAAGAAGAAGAAGAAGAAGAAGAAGAAGAAGAAGAAGAAGAAGAAGAAGAAGTCGAAGAAGAAGAAGAAGAAGAAGAAGAAGAAGAAGAAGAAGAAGAAGAAGAAGAAGAAGAAGAAGAAGAAGAAGAAGAAGAAGAAGAAGAAGAAGAAGAAGAAGAAGAAGAAGAAGAAGAAGAAGAAGAAGAAGAAGAAGAAGAAGAAGAAGAAGAAGAAGAAGAAGAAGAAGAAGAAGAAGAAGAAGAAGAAGAAGAAGAGGAGGAGGAGGAGGAGGAGGACTGCAGCCTAGCCAACAACAGAAATTCAACGCAAAGTTTTAGGGAAAAAATGCAACAAATAAACCAAAACAACTTTGTGAAGTAAATGCGGATAATATTCACTACAGATAACCACTTCACTCACAAACTTCATTTGTTGACGGTTACAGTGACATTTCTTTTGTGTCATCAGCAATGGCATATTTTTGTCATCAACAGTGACATTTCTTTTTTTTATCATGAACAGTGACATTTTATTTCTTATTAACAATGACATTTCTTTTTTGTCCTCAACAGGTCTTTTTTTTCCCCAACAGTGACTTTTTTATTTCTCATTAACAGTGATATTTATTTTTTGTCACCAACAGTGACATTTCTTTTTATATCACTAACAGTGACATTTCTGTATCTGTCATAAACAGTATCATTTCTTTTTTGGTTCTCAGCAGTGGCATTTTTTTGTCATTAACAGAGACATTCTTTTTCATTAACATTGGCACTTTGTTGTCATTAAAAGTGACATCGTGATCTTGATAAAAAAAAACAACTGACTTCCTCCATGATATCAAAGCCTGTAATTAGTGAAAAGAAACACAAATGTGTCCTTATTTCAATCTTAATGTAAAACAACTAGTGAAAAAAATAATTAAAAAATTTAGACTTGAAACCAATTGGAGCAAATAAGACAATGATTCAAACAAGACAAACTTTGATATCACGAAATTTTGTCCCTTTGTCGATTTTTTTTTACTTAAAATCGATCAAGAGAATAAAAAAGCATTGTTTGTATCAAATGAGGCGATATAAATATGAAGCATCACCATTTTTTGAAGACTGAAAATAACTCTTTTAATATGTTAAAATCTTGACCCATTTAATTGATCCTTCTTTTTACAGTAATGTGAAATGTCAGGTAAACAGGGGTTGTGTATAAAGCGTCAATGATACTGTTTTCCAACCGTTAATAGTTTGTTCTGTGATCAGTAGCACCATGATCATTTCAAAGCCACGTAGACGCTCAAGCCACGATCGCAGTTAAAAAAAACCCAAACAATTGAAAAGCCTACGCAGGCCTCAAAGTATTTTATGATTATACATAAGAATCCAGATTGAAAAGCAAGACGTCGTACATTATCTAAATAAATTGATGTTTGCTCGAAACGCATTAACTTCATAGAAAAGAATGAAATGGAGCCTGTGAAATAAGTAGACATAATTATTTATCCTGGCGTATAGCATCGAGACTATGGTTACACTGCTGTCAAATCTCCCGGTAACCATGGAAATTACTAATCAATTCAGCCAAGAAGATGTTGATATTACTAGATAAATATTATAAAACCGAAGCAATTTCAATAACTCGCAGGAAAAACCTCAAACATCTTGTTACCAGGTATTCAAAGTTTTCACTTCAGTTTCAATGTGCTTTGACCTACCTGATATTGAAAAAAATTGCTGTCTAAAACCGAAGCTAGCATCGTCCAGTCTGGTGGCTGGAACTAGAGCCTGAGCACTCATGAAAGTTCAGATTTTTAGAATATCATTCATCCGCAGCAAGTCACGTAAATCTACACTGTCTTGAACATCTGGAAAAAAAGCAGGGCAACCAAGACGGACAAGATGGTTGATGTGGTTGACACAACCCTAGCACCCGGAAATCTTCCAGTGACAAACTCCACAAGTTCTTCTCAAATCCTCAGTGATGACTTGCTGCTCCAGATGAATCAAGGCATCAGTGTATTGATGTCCTTCTTTATCCTTCTTGGCATCTTCAGTAACATAACTAATATCGTGGTATTCTGGCGAATGGGTTTCTCAGCCATCTCCAACATAAACCTCGCCGCCCTTTCTGTTACTGATTTAATGACTTTAATTTTCCTTACTGTTGTTTTGTGTGGCAATAACGGATTTTTTACCTTAGAGACCTTTGTGAGTGCCAAGGACATGTCTCTACTGATCGCTCCTTTGTTTTATACTAGCTTGGCCTTCAGCTCTTGGATAACAGCCATCATAAACATGGAAAGGTGCTGCTGTATCATGCTCCCAATGAAAGTAAGAAAATCTTTGTTCATTTACTTATGCCATGAAAAGCTGCTTGGGATAGTTGCAACAATAGTTGCTCCTCCTGAAGGTAAGATCGTTGTTTAAATAAGTCTGAGACAGATGCTGCAGTAACTTGCTGCTGCACGTAAAAATGTTGTTTAAACTGTCTGAGACAGATGCTGCAGTAACTTGCTGCTGCACGTAAAAATGTTGTTTAAACTGTCTGAGACAGATGCTGCAGTAACTTGAGACAGATGCTGCAGTAACTTCTGCTGCTGCACGTAAACTTCTGCTGCTGCATGTTGTTGTAAACTGTCTTGCTGCTGCAGACAGATGCTGCAGTAAAGTAACTTGCTGCTGCACGTAAAAATGTTGTGTAAATAATGCTTGCTAGATGCTGCAGTAACTTCTGCTGCTGCACGTAAAAATAAACTGTCTGAGACAGATGCTGCAGTAACTTCTGCTGCTGCATGTAAAAATGTTGTTTAAACTGTCTGAGACAGATGCTGCAGTAACTTCTGCTGCTGCATGTAAAAATGTTGTGTAAACTGTCTGAGACAGATGCTGCAGTAACTTCTGCTGCTGCATGTAAAAATGTTGTTTAAACTGTCTGAGACAGATGCTGCAGTAACTTGCTGCTGCATGTAAAAATGTTGTTTAAATAAGTCTGAGACAGATGCTGCAGTAACTTGCTGCTGCACGTAAAAATGTTGTTTAAACTGTCTGAGACAGATGCTGCAGTAACTTCTGCTGCTGCATGTAAAAATGTTGTGTAAATAAGTCTGAGACAGATGCTGCAGTATCTTCTGCTGCTGCATGAAAAAATGTTGTTTAAATTAGTCTGAGACAGATGCTGCAGTAACTTCTGCTGCTGCATGTAAAAATGTTGTGTAAATAAGTCTGAGACAGATGCTGCAGTATCTTCTGCTGCTGCATGAAAAAATGTTGTTTAAATTAGTCTGAGACAGATGCTGCAGTAACTTCTGCTGCTGACGTAAAAATGTTGTGTAAATTAGTCTGAGACAGATGCGGCAGTAACTTCTGCTGCTGCATGTAAAATTGTTTTGTAAGTTAGTCTGAGACAGATGCTGCAGTAACTTCTGCTGCTGCATGTAAAAATGTTGTGTAAATAAGTCCGAGACAGATGCTGCAGTAACTTCTGCTGCTGCATATAAAACATTATTTAAAATTAGTCTGAGACAGATGCTGCAGCAACTTCTGCTGCTGAATGTAAAAATGTTGTTTAAATAAGTCTGAGACAGATACTGCAGTAACTTCTGCTGCTGCATGTAAAATGTTGTGTAAATTAGTCTGAGACAGATGCGGCAGTAACTTCTGCTGCTGACTGTAAAAATGTTGTGTAAATTAGTCTGAGACAGATGCTGCAGCAAATTCTGCTGCTGCATGTAAAAATGTTGTGTAAATTAGTCTGAGACAGATGCTGCAGTAACTTGCGGCTGAATGTAAAAATGTTGTGTAAATTAGTCTGAGACAGATGCTGCAGTAACTTCTTCCGCTGTCGCTAATATTGGTCAATCTAGGCTAAGATAGATTTTACAGTAACTTCTGCCGCTGAAGGTAAGATTGTTGTGTAAATTAGTCTGAGACAGATGCTGCAGTAACTTCTGCTGCTGAAGGTATAAGTATTGGTCAAACTAGTCTAAGATAGTTACTACAGTAGCTTGCTGCTGCAGAAGGTAAGAATGTCGGTCAAACTGCTATGCGACAATGTTGTTGCAGTAACTGTACCTTGCTGCTGTTGAAGATATAAAAGCTATCTGATTAAGTTAGTCTGAAATATTTGTACCAATAAAGTGTTGAGCTGAGGAATGTGTTAAAAACAATTTACTCACGTTATAATGAGACGGTTGCATATTCAAATGCAGCAAACAAAATTAGGAATTGCTAGTTATAGAAAAAGCATGGTTGTTATCTAGACTAAAATTTGGATGCAATGAATTTATGTTCAGCTGATCATAACAAGCCTATAAACTCAAGATGTATAAATTATTTTTAAGCTTTTTGTGACAGTGATTTGAAATAAAACAAATATCCTACACGAATTTGCTGTGATTTAAGACTTAGCACACCAGATTTCAAAGGTTATTTATCTTTTTTTTTTTTAGCGCTTTAAAAATAATTATGATGTTGGCTCCTGCTTGGAGACAATGTTTTTATCAGTTCAGCGGCTCCTTTAACTATCCAGAGTTTTCTTGTATATCCCCCAGGTGAAGCAGCTATTTACCCGCAAGACTATTGCCATTTTGCTTGCTGGAATGGCAGTGTATCAGATAGGTACTTTAGTACCTCACTATCTATACATCCGCCTAATACCCGCTGCGACTTCTCTGACCAACAAAACAATCTTCTTTTTTGATCACCTAAAGTACAATGAACGAATCGGAGTTATATCACTTCTGCTTTCTTTTTCTGTTCCTTCTCTTGTCTGCTTCCTTCTCGCAAGTGTCGGGACCATTTTCTTGGTGGTCAAGTTACGGCAAAACGCCCAGATCCGTAAGTCCATGACGGGGAAACATTCAGGGATGATATTTACCAAAGAAAAAATTCTTGCCAGATCAATAATCGGAATTTGTTGTATCTACATCGTATTTTTTAGCCCTAACGTTGTGACCTATTTTGTGGCCTCAATTCTCCCGTCTTTCCACATTCGAGATCCAGTTTATGGTAACGCTGCCATGTTGACCTTGTATTTAAGCTACTTGCTCCAGAGCGTCTCTGCCTCTGTTAATCTCTTTGTGTACATGTATATGATGACCCAGTACAGAAATACGTTCTTGAAGATTTTTCTTCCCACACGTACTGCCAGGTAGTTTTCTTTAGGCTTAAAAATGGGAAAGTGAGTTTTTTTTTACCTCTATAAATCTTAAGGAAACAGGCTTTAATTACTAATGTTGGTCATTGTATTTTCTCGAGATACATTTTTTTCCATTCGCTAGTATTCCTGTTCGTAAAACTGAAATATAATTAAGATAAACATTTTGTCTATGTGTCACATCAGTGTATTTGTTTTCGTTATTACGGCAAAATTTAAATGGATGAAAGAACACCTATAGATATTAAAGCAATTTTGGCTGCTTTGTTGTTTTTAAAGTGCGCTAATATTACTAAATGATCCATATATCACATTGTACAATCCCTTGATAATGTTTCTTTTAAATTAACGCTATAACTTTGTAATGTAGAGACAAATATATAAGTTATAAACAAAAAAATTCCAGAAGTCTATGAAAATCACTGGGCATATAAGTCTGAAGTGATCGTTTTCTCAGGAAAGGCTAAAAGTAGTTAACGATAATCTAAAATCAGATATTATCTCCATGCTTTATGACATTCGAACCAAAGAAAAAAAATCATCTAGTAAATCCAGTCAAATAACATTGATCGGCCAAATGTCTTCATTACTAAGCCATGTTTGTTTAATCACGAGAGTCAGTTCGGCTAACTTAAACCTGAAGTAAAAAAATGTAAATAATATATCGTTGATTACATAAACCTACATCTTCAGAAGGAAAAAAAGAACGCTAGCTGATCTTGAGCGAGCTTGATTTATAAATAGTAAATAGTGCAAAATAAAAAAAATAAGCTCTTGAAATAAATGAATAAAGATTTCTAGTTGTCACATAGACCAATTTGCATAAATTCCAACATTATTGCTGCGGAGCAAGGCTAGACCAAACATTTTTTTTTTGTAGTCTAGGTAGAGTCTGAGTGTACCAAAATCGAATGATTCTCTCCACAGTGAACTTTATGGGTTTCAAACATATGAAATGAAATGGCACTCTCCACCAGAAACTTAATGGGTTTCAAATATATTAAATGACATAGCATTCTTTACCATAAACTTTATAGGTTTCAAACATAATAAATGGCATGGCACTGCCCACCATAAACTTTATGGGTTTCAAACATATAAAATGGCACGGCAATCTCCACCATAAACTCAATGGGTTTCAAACATATTAAATAAAAGTTCTTAAAGGAAATAAGCGCTCAACTTTTATATATACGGGACAAAAAAGAAATGACAAAACTAATATCATATTATAAAGATCGTAACCTGAAACGAGTAAACAGATTTTTGTGGGCCGCCAATTAAAAAAAAAAAAAAAAAAAAAAAAACATGAAAAAGCTACTCTAGATCTGGGAATTTACGTGGGCATATTTTTAAATCCCAATGTTGTTTTACGGATTTACAAAACGATATTTTAAAACCCTTTTATAAGCCCTACTAAGCATGCGAGACAAACCATTGAGCTAGGTAGACATTTTAATTAACCGTGTATTTGTTTTTAACACGAAACGAACACAACGTTTATTTTGATTTTTAAATCCAGTGTTTGGAATAAGTTTGACTCTCGAAAGTAGATATAGGAGGTTATCCTATTCTCAATTATAATATTAGATTTAGATTTAGATCTCTAGTATGATCTAGATCTAGATCTTAGTTAAATTCAAATATCTAGTCTAGACTGCACATCGATGTAAATATAGACTCATAATAGAGCTAGATCTAAAAAAAAAAACAGATTGGAAAAGAAGAGAATATTAAGTCGATTTCTTTTATCCTAACAGGAATTAAGTTCTAAATTCTTTAACTAAATTTTGTAGAGATATCTAGGTTCTAGAGAAAGATGGATAGGTGGAGGCATATATCTGGATCATGTAGGTAAAAGGTGAGACATCAAGACTATTTATAAGCTTCTTTAAATACCCACACGCACCACAGCCTTCGCAAATTGACACCAGGGTCCCGTTTATAGAAGGAGGTTTCAGCTTTCCAATACATCATAATTATAAACGTTTCACTCTGTAAGCTTCGTCAGTTTTACTAAAAAAAATCGTCAAATATTAAATGAATTGAAGATTTTGTAATAAAACTGACGAAGCTTACAAAGTGAAACGTTTATATGTTAAATTGGTAATAGTTTTATCATTTCTTTTTCCTCCCGTTATTATAAAGTTGTATGCGTATTTTCTTTTAGACCTTGTATCATACTATTTATTGACACACACGCGTCCTTTTGGATCCTGTATAAATACCAAGTTATCCTCCAAGTGGGTGTTTTTGCTTTCTGTTTGGATGAACATATTATACGAAGCAACGTTTACAACTTCTATAATGACACCGATGCAGCCATTGATTATATAATTCAAATTTTACTGGTAGAAGAGTTTTACAAACATGTACTGTCGTAAAATTATTTTATAATTGTGTACTGACTTAAAGGGCTAGCGACTTGCATCGACACTACAAATGATTATTATGTAAACTATCAATCATAAAAAAAGCTATCAAAGGGACAATGGCTGTTAGAATAACGACTTAAGATGTTTGTTGAATTTTGTATTCATTTGACTTCTTGAAACTAATCTTTTTTGGAGAACAGTATGTACGTTTATCTAAGTATACTATTCAAAATATTGTATCTGAAAAAAATAAAAGTGTACCGAACTCTACTCAATTGCTTTTATAGTAGAATAAGCTTATTTTAGTAGTTTTTTAGTTTTTTTTTAATATTGTTTTGTGATTTAAACTTACTGAGGTATTCAAGCAAACATAATTTTTCTAAGTCTAACGATGATTTATCTTCTTCTTTTGTATTCAGCACCTGAAAATATTGAATGAAACGGAATTTTCATTACCCTGATCTAACGATTAATTTTAAATTTTGAATAATTTATTTTTTTCCCTTTACTTTTTGCTCTTAACTGCGAGGAAACAAAATGAATATCGAAATCTAAAACTTTCAACTGTATGTTTTGTTTTGATAATTCTCTTCTATTTCGATCAATTGAGAAATTCTAAAATTTCATATGTAATTGAATGTATATGTATATGTGAATGGCTTGATATGAATATTATTTTGATTGATAAAAAGGAGAAGTTCTCTTGGAAAACATTAACAGATGTTTAAAATTGTTCATTGCTGTTGATAATATGTAAATAATATGTAATATGCATGAATATTGTGCGTATTTGACATCTCTGGCACTGTTACACTTTGAACCGACACTAGCAAGCTAAGGGCACCGCAGACTCTTTTAATTTTAATCAGGACTACATTACTACTTCTCGTAACCATGCAAGAACAATAAAAGAAGCAGTTACAAGAACAAGAGAAACATCAACATCAACATCAATATAAACAGAGAACAATAAAAATAAGATGACTTATATTAGTAATATTCATAAGGTTTTGTTTTGAGAAAAAATGTTTTCAGTAAGAATCGATTTTAATGGGATTACTTTTACCTTTTCACATAAATTTATCTGAACACTTTACCCAGTAATCAAAGATGAAAAAAGTTAGGTACATCATTTTTTTTTTATCTTTAATCATGAGGCAATGTATGTGATTATTTTCTTGATATTTTAATCACTTAATTGGTGAGTTTTCGAAAATATGAAACATTTTAAGCCTAGTACAATCTTCACTTAGAAACTGTTCTCTTTGCCATTTTAAAAATAATTTATGCTATTATCCGAAGGAATCCGCCAGTTTCTTTGGTGAACCAAGCAAAATAATTCCATTATATGCCTCTTTATATTGTCATTGCTTTGTATGGTGTTCAAGCACAGAAATTTTATTTTGCACTTGAAAAAGCAAATAAAAGCTCGTCTTTTAAAAAAATGTTGTTTACTTTTAAAAAAAATTAATTTCAAACAGCTGCCATGGGTAAATATAAGACGTATTTTGATACAAAACTCAAGTCTATTCAATAGTGAATCTATATTGATCTTTACAATAAATCATAATGAAGGATTTAGCGTGTTAATCTCCAGAGCATAAAGGGGCGTGCAGACAACACCTCAAGCGCTGGGAGTCTTAACACTATAGTAGTTTATTATTCAGGACTGATATGAAACCTTTTGCGACCTGACAAACAAACATGGAATCGTTTTAGCTCTGCTTCAGAGTTAAATGTGAGAAAACTCTAATTCTTAATTTTAGATCAAAACAAAGTTCATGTTATGTCTGTGTTTGTGTGTGTGTGAGAAAGAGAGAGAAAGAGAGAGAGAGCTGGAGAGAGAGAGAGAGAGAGAGAGAGAGAGAGAGAGAGAGAGAGAGAGAGAGAGAGAGAGAGAGAGAGAGAGAGAGAGAGAGATTCACGCCAATAGACTGACAGAAAGATTTAAAAAAAAATAATACATCGAAACACCAAAGCTTAAAAAAAAGAAAAGAGAAAAGAAAAAAAAGGAACCACTGCACTTGAACAATTCAGGATTAAAAAAAAAATATCAAAAAGGAATCCCCGTGCCTGTTGAAGAGTATTAATAAATTAGCCAAAAATTTATCCTACAAGTTTCACCTTAAGTGAGAAGTCGTGAGAAATCGAGGAAAAAAAAACAATAAGAAAATAACCGGCAAAAGTTGTAAATAACTTCGGAAAAGCGCGCCTACCATCACCACAAATTAAGGGTACAAACAAATACACAGACAGGCACTTCGGGATGTCCAGGGTATTTT
>JAWDGP010001711.1:537500-602500 GCA_033675545.1 Elysia crispata | reverse complement strand
ATGTGTGAGTGTTTGTGAGGGTGTGTCAGTGTCTATGTCTATGTCTGTGCCCCTTTTAAAGTATAGATTGCAACTGAGGAAAAATTTGCGAAGAACGCTGAAACAACCATTGTAGTTACTGCTTTGCATTTGAGAAATTTCAAACGGTTTTTCAACTATTTGTTAGTTGAAAAATATAAACAAATAGTGTCTTTTATCAAATTTTACTTGCCTATAGAGCTGAAATATATTTCCTCAATGACTGTTTCATTATTTCATAGAAATCTAACTAAAAAAAGTTCTAGAGTAAGGCAAAACCTTTTTATAAAACTCTTGCCGTTTAACCAACAAGAAATATCAAACCGTTATGCGACTGGCTTATACAGTTGTTTCCAGTATGGTATGATGAGATCAATGTGCGGGTATTAAAGACATTAACGTTAATAATAATAATATAAATAATATTTATGGCGGCACTTTTACAAGTAGAATCATTCGCCTTGAAAACGACCAAAATGATACATTGCTAGAATTCAACTTCTTCATATCATTCATTGGTTTTCTAGGGTTCATATTTATGTTTTTATGTTCAATCTTTGTGCATAGTTGCAACACATAATAGAAAAAAATAAGTAATAGAGTGCAGCTCGAAAAATAAGAAAAAACAAACAAAAAAATAAAATAAAGCACGTAAACTTTCGGCTTTACGCCTTCACAATATACAAAAACAAGAACAAGAAAATACAAAAGGATATTCACATATATATGTTAAATGCAAACTTTAAAAGATAAAAAATATGGGATAATATGTAGCAAGGATAAATACAAAAGTTTTAACAAAAACGTTAAGAAATTACGAAAAATAGTGAATAAAATAATAATAATAAAAAAACTTACCAAAAACAAAAATTAGAAGAAATTAAGAAATAAATAAATAAGTCAAATACAAATAGATAAACATACTAAATACATGAAAAATTAAAGAAAAAAAGACAGTGTAAAAGAGAAGGACAGGAAGGTAATTGGAGTGCAAGTGTCAGAGGAAAAAAAAACAAAGAGAGACGGACAAAGAAAGAGGAGAGAGAGAGAGAGAGAGAGAGAGAGAGAGAGAGAGAGAGAGAGAGAGAGAGAGAGAGAGAGAGAGAGAGAGAGAGAGAGAGAGAGAGAGAGAGAGAGAGAGAGAAAGAGAGAGAGAGAGAGAGAGAGAGAGAGAGAGAGAGAGATTAAGGGAGGGGGGGGGGGAGGAAAGGAATGGAAATACTGAAAAGGTGGACAGAGAAATAAAGACAAACAAAATAAAATGAAAGGAAAGATAGTACAAGAAAAACGTTTAATCCTTTATCAAACAAAAAAGGTCAATAGATTAAAAATACATAGGAATCTCTGGATCAAATATACGTACACACATAACTTTATATATACATGCATATATATAAATATATATTATATGTTTGAAACTTATCTGACGGCAGCCAACGCCATTTATGTGTGAGGTTAATTAAAATTGATTGTCGCAGTGAAGCTTCGTGAAAAGTTGCGAAGCAGAGTTAAAAAAAAGAAAAGGAACGTGCAGTTAAAATTTTTTACAAAAAAAAACAAGAACAAAAAACAAATCACGTTCAGCTTTACGCCTTCATCAAACACAAAAACAAAAAAAAAAAGAAATTACAGAAATTACAGAAGGGTGTTTATCTGTCTACCTACCTATCTATCTATCTATCTATCTATCTATCTATCTATCTTTATTTTCAGGCGTCCACAGCATTCATGTGGCTAGATTCTTATTCATAAAAAATAAACGCAAACTGCTTTCCTCGATTTCCCCAACATTGTTCATCAACATAAGCTAAGTTAAGATCACAAATTTCGGGCGCCATTTTAACAACGGAAGTCTTTATCATTTGACTTGAGGTGTTACAGTGAATCTAGGTTTAAATAATTGTATGGCTAAGAATTCCCGCAATGCAGTGCATTTTTATACATTTAACGTGAAAATTTACATCTTTCTAACAAGCGTATAAAAGAATCTAAAAATCACCTTGGCAAATAATGGAATATAAAGTCGATTTCCTTTATCCCAAAAGGAATTAAATTCTATATCTAAATTTCATGTGAATTAGAATTATCGAGATATGTAGATTCTAGATAAAGATGGATAGGTGGATGCATATAATTTTATCTGGATCATGTAAGTAAAAGGATAGATATCAAGACCGTTTTTAAGCCTCTTTAAATAGCTACAAGCACCCCAGCCCCAACAAATTGACACCAGGGTCCCGTTTGCAGAACGGGGTTTTCAACTTGTTGACATATAAATGTTAAATACAAACTATAAACTATTCCATCATCATCATCATCATCATCATCATCATTTTTATTATTATTATTATTATTATTATTATTATTATTATTATTATTATTATTATTATTATTATTATTATTATTATTATCATCATCATCATCATCATCATCATCATCATCATCATCATCATCATCATCATCATCATCATCACATTATCATCATCATTACCATCCTCATCATCACCATCACCATAATCATCATTTTAGATTTTATTATTACAGTGATTTTCTTTTCTGCTAAGACAATAATATAATCAATAACAAAGTGCTGTTAATTTTTAACTCACCCCAGTCACGCGTTATATTATGTTTAGAATTACAAATCTTGAGGCTTTTTTTTAAATCGTAAGGTTCCCTTTGTGAACGTTCTTAGTTACCGTATCTGCCCCTTTGCTATCCCGCACTCTCTTATGTGTTCATCAAGCTAGAAAAAGAGTTTGTTGGCTGGAAACCATCATCAAACGATCCAACCTGGAATCAAACCTGCGACCTCCTATAAGGATGTAGAACGCCCTACCTGCTAAACCATCTGAAATCCCCAAACATTGTCATCAAACATGTTTACTGATAGATTGCTTGGACGCAAAGAATGAATACAAAAACGTAAGTTTAAGATTAGTTGTTTTCCAAATCTTCTGATTATTAATTAGCCATTCATTATAGGTCATGCTGCTATGAAAGGGAAACTTGAAAGGTTGTGTTGAATAAATGGTTAGTTCAATGAAACCACAATAATAAACACACCTTTTAACACAGCCGTTATTTCTACTCAAAACAAACATTTCATTTTGTAAACGTTTACTTGTCTCCCTTTATGCTCATTGACATTCTTGGCTTGCCTTCCAATAACTCACTTTGTGCGTCTCATTGCACCTTTCTTTACGCTCAGCTAAACAATCGTGAGTCCAAATCGCATTCTCTCTCCAATGCACGAACGAGAGTTTTTTCCTGATGAGCTGTTTCCTAATACATCACTCTTCGGGCCGGCATCCAGGAAGTGGACTGTTCGTTAATCGTGGGACTCAAGAATCTGCTCGGAAATAACAAGTTGAAATATTAATCGCGCTGTGCAGAAACCACGCGTAAAACTGGAAAATAGAGTTAGGAATTTTAAGGTTTTCAGAGGATTCTTGATCTCCATTGGCTGATGCATGATAACGCATTCTGAACATAGTTTATTATTTATTTCTATGACAGTTTAATATTTCAGGCCGTTATATCATATGGTGAATTTTTTCTTTCTGCGAAATCGAGAAGTTTTATAATGAAATTTATTTATTTATTTTTTTTTTTGCCTTGTTGAGGCCCGCTTCAATTTTGTCAACAAGCTGTAAACTTCGTTCTACGAACGGGACCATGGTGCCAATTTGCCGGGGCTGTAGAGCGTTTGCGTTCATAGGCTTATAAATGGTCTTGATGGCTCTTCTTTTACTTAAGTGATCCAGATATAAGCCTCCACCTATCCATCTTTTCCCCGATAATTCTTATTCTAAACACAGAATTTAGATAAACGACTTAAATCCCTTTGGCATAAAAGAAATTTGACTAATTCCATACTTTCCCAAATATGTTTTTAGTTCCTTTTAACCGCTTATTAGAAAGTTATACATTTTCGCATTAAGTGCATAAAAATGCACTATCTTGCGGGAATTTAAAGCTACATCATAATAAAAGTTTTTTTTTAAATATATAAGCCGAAAAGTTTAGTTGTAGATCTTAACCTTTTGATTTGAGTCTTGCTGCTGTACATATCTACGTCTTAGATGTAGAATCCATGTCGCAGCAACATTTTTAGATTCTTTACTTAGAACTTACACTATATCATATAGAATGATCTATTCCAGACGGTCTTAGATCTGCCGCCGCCTACATTGTGTGCGTACTTTCAGTTTCATTCCTGCCATCTCTGCCCCGATGTGCTTACAGGAAATAATAATCACATTTTTGCCTTTAATTTTCGACAAATACTATTTTTGTAAAAAATAATATTACCACTCCAATCTTTAGGGCAATTTACAACTTTATGCTAAATTTGACGTTCCTTGGTGGTCTAGAAATACTCGGTTAAATGGTCCTTATTTTTCGCCTAGCTCCATTACATATAAAAGCTCAAAATTTATATCCCACTCATTTTCTGGCTTTATCACGGTAACTCAGTCTGTGCGTGCATGTAACTATGTGTGTTTGAATGTGTTTAGCTATGTGTCTTTCTCGCATTCGTTCGTTCCCTGTCTATATCTTTATCTCTTGCTTCTTCTGTTCCTCTACGGCGACTTTGATTTTTTTCCCCTCAAGGTGTAATTTTCTAGCTTCTCACTGTCTCCAGCTACAAGCAAACATTTCTTAAATGTCCCTCCGCGTTCAAATCTTTGATTATTTTTTGGAGAGCAGTAGCTGCTATTTTTATTACTCTTATTATTTTTATTACTTACACTTTTTTATCCTTTTTTTTTGTTCAACCATGTTCAGCCGACAAAATTAGGTATTGAAGAAGATTCGTTTTACTCTTACCTCCCATTTTCTCTTCTTTTCATCCCTTCTCCACGTTACAAATTTTTGTTGTACAGGATTAAGTAATAACTACGACATACTGAACACGAAAACTGTGATCGCCTTAAAAACACGAGTAAACTATTAAGATTGTTTTTAGCTTGAAAAAGATTAATCGAGATCGTGAACTCTTGACAACTTAGACGAAACAAAGAAAATTTAGCTGCTGATATCCATGAAATAATTCATACCTACATGAATTGACCATATAGAACAAGTAAGTTAAAATCAAGATCTATATCAACTGTGATCAATAAATCTAGATTAGATCTAGATAAATCTACCTTTAATGAAAACTGATATCTAGAACTATCAAAGATGTTCTAATAATGGCTGTGCTGGGGCGCATAGGAAAAGCAATGGCGGCAGCCTAGCCTTCTCACTCTGCTCCCAGTTCCATACGTTGTGGTACCAAGTGCTATTATTAGAACATCTTTGAGAACTATGTCCTACACTGAATGTTGATGTAATGAAGTCAAAGTATCAAATATGTCGATTGAACTCAGTTTTTATGTGATACAATATCGAGTACAACTACATCTATAAATCATCAAAAAGAAAACAGAGTGACAATTAAATGAATAAACTTTGGGATCATCCGTCCTAAAAGCTTCAGTGGAGGCAAGTTGTGAAGATAAACATTATTTTGACCTTTCACCTACTTGAACTATAACGGATTCACAACTTCGTAAAACACCGAGGATATCGGCCAATAATTCTGAGGTTTCGCAGAAAAAGCTTACGGGCCCTAAGCTGGACAACGACGTAATATTTTTAGACTGACCGACATAATTTGCATAAACTCCTCCCACCCAGCGGTACGTAACATAATCGCTTTTCGCAAACATGCTATCCCTCCCATCGAGAACGTAAGTGTTATGTAAGGGTTACATGATGATTGTAGCGATGCTCTTATGCTACAGGTACTGAGTATTAGCCTGGACCAGTCTAGCTCAGGGCCCGTTAGTTCTTTTCTTCGAAACCTCAGAAATATTTCCATTAGGCCTGCTTCTCTTTGAATAGTTAAAGATAAGAAAAAAGAAGGAAATAGATTAATTAAAAGAAAACCCACAAAGAACACATGAAGAACTCATCAGTTAAGCTAGCTCATTGTGTGCCAGAGCGTTTTCCACGGTTGTGCCAGGCCATTTTCACTGTGCATATTGTCTTTAGAGGATGCATTGGAAATTGGGTTCCAGTTTGGTTTATTTTTGTGTAACTATGACTTATTATATATTTAGAGTTATCTGTCATAGGAAACTAGGAAGTTTCATGACCGGGCTACCAATGGCGAAACAAACATTGGTTCTTATATCGACGATACATCGTCGCTTGGCACAGCTGCGGCTCACTATATCGACGATACATCGTCGATTGGCACACAATGAGCTAGTGAAGCCTCATTAAACATATTTTTTTCTTCAAGGAGCACTTTGATAGGAATCATAAACTCTGTCCACACGGTTCTTTCGCTGCGGAATAATATCAATAAAATAATGGTGGCTGGGTGCTTCGTGTCTATCCAGTCGTGTCCACGTAAAGTGTCTAGAAATGGAAAAAAAATTAAACTTCATCAATTTTTTCTCTTACCAAACAAAATGACTTAATAAATAAGTTAGAAAATATCTATGCCTGAAGACATCTTGGGCATGGTTTCCTTTTTTCCTACCGAAACTTGTAACTTTTTCTTCTAACTTAATGATCGACTTTGCCTCTATTATTTCTTTTAACGTGATGTATAGCTTTTGTAGAAACTGGTATGTATAATTATTTACTGCTTTCTTTCATATTTATTTTTATTCTGCTTTTGTGGTTGTTATGCCAATAAGAATACTTAGCTATTCATGTAAAATTCTAATGTATTTATAGATTTTTTCAACATTCATTAATATATTGTATTATATAGATGGGTAGCTTAGAGATTCCGGAAAGCAATGCAATTTTAGCAGGTTTTTGAAAGTATTCCTAGTCCTATAACAAACGTTAAAGAAACTTAAAAATAGAATCGGAAAGTACAGAATTGGTTGATTTCCAAGTATTATGTTATATCGCTTATTCTTATGTGTTTGATCACACTCATTCCACAACAGTCCTTATAAATAATGACGTTAAAGAGAAAGCAAAACTTCGAGAGATTGATAAAGGCATTCCTTATTTTGCCGGTACCACACTAGCGTTTTTAACGGCTGTTGCGAAAATCAAAAGACAAAAAACTAAGCTGATAAACACCGATGACTAGATTTATAATTTGAACAAGAGGTTTAATATAGAGTTAGAGAAACCAGGAGTTGTAGAAACCGTTTTCGATCAGCCGAAAATGATATCTGCGAAAGAAAAATTAAAGATAGAACAAAAACGACTAGCATAAGCCTGGAATGCTAGATTTTTTCTAATTAGCTCAAAAATATTAAAGAGAAACAATTCTACCGGCAGCAATGCAATAAGCTATGCTTATGAAATAATCTAAATCTACAGTTCCATTGTTACAAATACATTCAGTAGATCACTCTTTATCTAACCTTTCGCCACAGCAAAACCAATCAGAGAAATGCGACTAGATTACAAGATAGCTTTTTGAGAATGAAAACCTCAACAGTCCATCAAATCTGGAGGTAAAGCTGATTACTGATCTGTTAGTTGTTATAAATTTATCGAAGATTATCAAATCTTGATTACTTCAATGGCGTTGCGTTGTCTCCATTGACAACATGGATAACTTAAAAAAAAGGAGGACGCAATTATTTGAATAAAAAAAAAACTCTAGAAACGCTTGGTATTTTAGTAAAGGGGAAGGGCCAACGAATAAAAATAATAATGCTGAATTAGTTGATATATTTTAGAAGAATCACTTACCCAAAAACAAAATAATAAAGTAAATACATGAATTTTTTTTTTTTGAAATTTCCAGCAATGGGAAAACCACATTAGATATTTTTAGTTTAGTTATTTTAGTCTACAAAACGTAACAAATAAACATTAAAGTGATTTGAGCAAAACTTAACCTCCCTAAATATGATCCAAATACAATTTTGAATTAAAATACGATACCGAAAGAAGTGAACAACAGGGTTAAAAAAAATTTGAAGTTGTGAAATCTAGAATTTTACCACCATTAGATGACAAATTTCATAAGCCTCTTCTTTTTAATTTTTGCGTTGTTCCTTAAACACTTAGCTTTGCTAGCAATCACGATGTTGAGATTATTGGGAATTAAACTCTCATTTTACACAGAAAATTCAAAACTGAAGACTTGTATCGTCAATCAAAATACAATTTCCGCCTTAAGAGTGTCTGCCACTTTGTAGTGAATTATAGAAATTTTTATCTGTGTCTTTGTGAATTGCGCAAAGCAGTCTAGCCTTTATCAAAGTATGACCTTACCTTCTATTTGCCTCTCTGTAGCAACTAAGCTGACAAATTTTCGTGTCCCTTTTTTTGTTTGTTTTCTAAATCGCTTTTTATTTATAGCTTCTTTTGTTTCGGCACACATTTACAGTCTTTGTCGTTCTTTGCATCTGTGTTTAATTTTGAAATAAGGAATGTGTGTTAAATTACAATAATAATGAGACTTGAAAAATACTACCACACTTAATAATTATGGTATGAAGGAAAAAACTCTGATTCACTCAAATCAACTTATCAACTAATAGAAACAGGAATCTTAAACATGTCTTGCTTTTATGGAAAACTTTCATACGATAGCTCTATCAACTGAAAAAAAAAAAGAATATTTTTGTACAAATGTGTACAATGCCCCAGTTAAAAAGGAGAAGAAGAAAATGGTAGTTAGGTCTACTGATGAAAATTAAAATCATTAAAACAAAAGCATCAAAGTGTCATAAACCTAAATCTGCAATAATTGATTCTGTTCATCAGAATTCTAAATCTGGTTTGCTCGGCTCTAGCTACCAACTGCATCAAACATGCAGGGATGTAGAAATCCTACTCTGTGAGAAATGAAAAGTTTTAGGGCATTACAATAATAATTATTGTTGTCGTTGATGTTATTATTATTATTATTATTATTATTATTATTATTATTATTATTATTATTATTATTATTATTATTATTATTATTATTATTATTATTATTATTATTATTATCATCACTATTATTATTACTATCATCATCATCATCATTATTTTTATTACTACTATGATTATGATTATTATTTTTATTTTTGTTTACTTTTATTTTTATTATTATTATTATTTTTATTATTATTATTATTATTATTATTATTATTATTATTAATATTATTATTATTATTATTATTATTATTAAGTCTTTTTTTTTCAAAATATAAAATCATGAAGCATGGAGCATTTTTTCATCAGCTCACCTCTTGGAAATGTTTTTATCGTTACAGTAAAAGAACTTTCCTTAGGTAGAGGAAAGATAAATTTTGAAAGAAGTAAAGATAAGTTGAAGTTTGAACTTTGACATAGGGGTTTTTGTGTGGAAATTCAGATTTCGTCGAAAGCCCAAACACAACAGATTCGATGCCGGTGCTTTGTTGTTGTTGTTGTTGTTGTTGTTGTTGTTGTTGTTGTTGTTGTTGTTGTTGTTGTTGTTGTTGTTGTTGCTGTTGTTGTTGTTGTTGTTGTTGTTGTTGTAATCCTTGTCATCGAGAGCCTTCTGGGAGTCGACCTACCACGCTTCTCCAAGTCACACGATCTTAGGCTAGCTTGATGTTCGTGTAGAGCTACATGCCAGTCCATTCTTTGATGTCGTCGTACCGCTGACGACTAAGTCTGCCCCTTCCTCTTCTACCATCTATTCTACCTGTGAGGACTGTTTTCTGTAGGCTGTCTTGTCTTGCAATGTCATGCCGATGCTTTACTTGCCCTATATTTTACTAGAAGTATCTTCCGTTTATAAAACATTTATAGTTTCACCCTTACACTGATAGATGTCTCATATAGTACGAGGATTGGTCTCTCAGCTTTTGAAGACGTCAATTTATTTTTGAAAATAAAATTTCACCATAAAAACTACAATGAGTAGCCAAATCCAATGTTGAATCTGGTATTAGACATGAACATTTTTATATGAAACCTCCATTTAAGGTAGATATGATAAAAAAGAATAAAACCCTATGATTTTTCGATACAGACAATTCTTTTATAAGACAAACTTTCGTGGTGATGCCGATAGAACATTGGCTCTTCCATTCTCAAAAATACTTGATAAGCCAAATAATGGCCTTATTTTTCCTCATACAGCTTATTAGACCGGTTTATATATCCGCATCTCATTTCCTGAGATGAGTGGCCTGAAAATTATTAAATTATTAAAAATAATTGTCAGATTGCTTCTAAGAAAGCAATATTTCTGTTGGAATTCAAGCGACGCGATAAGCAATTAATTGGAAACCAAGTCAACTCCGACATCAACAAAGCACAACTCAATAGACTTGTTTTTTTTCTTCTCTTCCCACGCATCAAAGAGCTGCTTCACTGGTCCCGTTAGATGAACACAACACGCTCAATGGCTTGAAGTTTGCATATGGAGGCCTTTAAAACAGCGGCAGAATTTAAAACGCCGACCGATTTTTTAACTTATTATTCACTACGTTTTGCAAAAGGAATTAAAAAGAAAAGGCGTCGTCATATTTTAAGTCATCCGATATTTATTCTATCGACATTTTGTTTTATGTTATCTACGTTTGTAGATTCCGAAGCCAGTCTTCGAAAAAAAAAACCCAACCCAAAACGATGCTATGTTTTCATTGTTAAGAAAAAGCAAACACATCTCTGTAAAGTCAAAAAAAAAAAGAATATCTTTACAGACGCCTTAGATCGGCAAGTGGATTCGCCAAAGGGATGCATAATTTGATGGAGATCTGGAAAAGAGAGGGTTTACCAAGTCCTTGAAAGAAGTTTTCTAGAGGGAACCAAAGGAACATTTTGCAGGTTGTGCAAAGAAAAGCATGTTTAATATGGCGTCAGGAAAAAAAAATTGAAAAATAAAAGATAAAAAACCTAGTTGATGAAAGCTAAGTAAAGAAAAGAAAAGTAAGAAAATCAAATTGCAATAAACTAGGGAAATTGTAAAATATTCTAAGAAACATACATTTAAGAAAGCAAAAAGCATTGTGCTTAAAAAAAAATCACAAAGCGATTAATGCAGTTGATACACTTTAATAACAAATATAGTTTTTAAAAAGAGAGAAAAGCCATGAAATCTAAGAGAAAGAAATAAAAAAATGGTAGTGAAAAAACCATGCGCAAAAGAATTGATATATCGAGGGGCTGATCAAAATCGGATGTGTAAAATCTATCGAGTTGATGTTATTGATTATTCTAAATCCTTGCGTCGTTAGTTTTTCATCATTTGTAACTCCTTGCTTTTTGTAAAATCTATATTGTTGATATTTTAAAATAATAATAAAAAGAAATGGAGTCCAATATCTAATATATTGCTCTCCTGAAAAAGACTGATAAATAGAAGGCTATAGAATGTACCAGATATTTACTCTGAAAAAAACTGTCTAGCTGTGATAGAACCTGTGATCCCTTCTGTCTTCGATTGTGCTTTGATTAATCTAAATCTGTAACTTAATTGTTTATTAGATCAGACTGGAGTTAACATGCAAAACGGTTTAAGAGTTTAAAAAAATATATAGAAAGTCGTGGTGCATGTCATAATTTGGATAATTTTCTTCCTCAATTTTTATTTTTACCGTCCCTCACTTTTCCTCTCTTCCATTTTCTCTCTTTCTCTCTGTGCAATGAAGATCAAAACAAAATCATGTCAAATAATGTACAGACGCGAAAAAGCGATTATTTTAGGCTTCACTTGATGACAATTGCAGAATCGATTTTCTGAACGAGACTTCCAAAGATTACAAGAATTGTAAACTTCAAACTTCCAATGTCCATTTGGAGCACTCTCTGGAAGAGCGCTGGAGGCGGGTATAATATGAGTTGGCGGAACAAAGAAAACACTCGGGAATTAAAATCTCATTGGAGGTTTGTTGTTTCTCTTCTGATGATGAAATTCTCGTCTTTCATAACCATATACCAGTCGGCTTTGTCATCTTGATGGATTCTTTTTCTCCGACCACAAGTCGCACACATCGCTTCCTCACAGCGCCTTGCACAATGCTTCAGTAAAGGCCTCTCATAGAATAAACGAATATCATAAGGCGATTTCTATGATGTAATGATTTATCGGTTCGTATTTGTTCAAGAAAAAAAAATGACCCGGTGACTTTTGTAAAGAACTCGTAAGGTAAAATGACCAAATTTCGTTCTTGGGGTTTTAGTTGTACTCAGGTTCGCAACAACCTCTTGTTTTTTGAAGGACAGAATGTGGGAAGACTGGTTTCTACTTAAGTCAAACAAATTTGGGTTTCATAACTTTGTTTGTCTAAATCTGCGGAAATTTTTGTAAAGTTTTGACTTGTTTGCTTATTAGATTTCTACTTTTTACAACAATGCTCTGTTTTAAGCACATACTCAAGTTTATCCCAACAAAACCGTTGAAATATGACGCATTTGTCGTAACGTTCAGTTGCCTTCTTCTATCAGAAAGGAAGAAATTTTTTGGAGTAATAGCTCTTTAGCAAAGGGCTGTGACATGAGTTAATATACACAAGTTTATTGGCGCAAAAGTCACATCAAGGAACTAAATTTCTTACAAAAAAAAATCAACAAAACAACGCATCTCTGAGAAGTTTTAAAGCATTAAATTTTTCTACAACTTAGGTATATTTGAGGCGTGAAAGAAGAAAAAGTGTAATGTTTAGAATTGCTTTTTATACATTTATCTTAAATCCAGAATCAAATCCTTATTGCTGTTTCTCTTCAAGTCTCGACCGAGCTGAAAACAGCTTTCCAAATATCACTCGATTTGAAGGCCTTCATAAAATAAATTGTCCTTGTGTAAAAAAAAAACAACAAACAAAACAAAAAAAAAAAAACACCTCAAAATCTCACCGGTAACTTTGCAATTTTCTTTAAAATACTTTCAACAGTTAGTTCTAGTTGAGTATGATGAACAAACTCAAGCTGATAAAAAACAACAATTGAGTAACACACTTTTGAACTTGTCACTGAGCGGAAGCAATAAAACTAATGAAATGCTAAACCCATTTCAACGATAAGGAACATAGTCAAAAGAAACCAGGGTGCTCTACAGACCGTTATGTTCAACTAAAAACGCTGAAAGTAATTATGCAGAAATCTTGTAACCTCAGGCAAGTTTGTATTTCAAATTTATACACAAAAATGCATAAATATATGTGAATATTGTTGTGTGATTTCTTGTTCTTGTACTTGTGTCTGATGAAGGGGTAAAGTCGAAAGCTCACGCATTTTGTTTTGTAAATTTTGGAGTTGCACTCTACTTAATTTTTTTTTTTACGTTGCTTCACAACTCTCCACAAAGCTCCACTGCGGAATTCAATTTCGATAAACGTAGACGTAGTAGTAGTAGTAGTAGTAGTAGTAGTAGTAGTAGTAGTAGTAGTAGTAGTAGTAGTAGTAGTAGTAGTAGTAGTAGTAGTAGTAGTAGTAGTAGTAGTAGTAGTAGTAGTAGTGGTAGAATTAGTGGTAGTAGTAGTGGTAGAAGTAGTAGCAGTAGTAGTAGTAGTAGTAGTAGTAGTAGTGGTAGTAGTGGTAGTATGGTAGTAGTAGTAGTAGTGGTAGTAGTAGTAGTAGTAGTAGTAGTAGTAGTAGTAGTAGTAGTAGTAGTAGTAGTAGTAGTAGTAGGAGGAGGAGGAGGAGGAGGAGGAGGAGGAGTATCATCATCATCATGACCATCATCTTTAGACAATTCTGTTTCATTCGCAGTTGTTATGCAAATTATAATGATACTGATAGATCTTGTTTATGAATATGAAGATGAAGGTTTCAGTCCGTACTTCCGTACTTTTACTGAGAAAACCAGGACCTACATTTTAAGACATGTTGTTTTTGTTGTAGCTGTATACATTGAAAATAAAATGCCAAGACTGAGAAGATGTAACAAATAGAAATAATGACCTCATGTCCAGTTCCCATAATTGCTTTTTTTCATAGTTAATGTGCGGTTATATCCACTCGACTGAGAGCACATTTAGTCTAGACTTTGGGGGATTTTCCTATTGTCTACAGAACTAGACGTGCTATTTGGGCTGGGTGAACTTTTTATGCTTCAATCATTTAGACGAAATAGCACGTTGTAAGTCATATCACAGACGCCGCAATTCATCAAATAGGACAATGTCAAAAAGCCATATATATATATATATATATATATATCTTGTAGATTTTTCCGTAAACAAACATAAAAACATATGCTCCTTTTTTATTTCCTCACAAGCAAAAGTATTTTAATACTTCTAGGCATGTTTATAATATAAAGTTAAAACTTTTTATGATTTAATTATTTTATTAGTAACTTGTTATTTGTGTAACGATAAGATATTCTTAATTTTTATCTTTTTAGCATTTCGGCTTGCCCTTAGCTTAGTTGAAAATGTTTTCATGATTTTTTTTACATTCCCATCTAAAACATAAACATGACCTCCACCACCGAATTTAAAAAAAATGTTAGAACATTCTGTATGACAGAATACTTAGTCTTTAGTTCGTGAAATAGAGAGTAACAGAAAGAGGGAGAAAAAGAAAGAGAGGGGGAGAGAGAGAGAGAGAGAGAGAGAGAGAGAGAGAGAGAGACAGTCAGAAAGACAGAGAGAGAGAGAGAGAGAGAGAGAGAGAGAGAGAGAGAGAGAGAGAGAGAGAGACAGAGAAACAGAGACAGGCAAAGAGACAGAGAAAAAGAGCGGATGCGAAAGAAAGAGGAAAAGTAAAAAGATTGAGAAGAAGAAGAAGAAGAAGAAGAAGAAGAAGAAGAAGAAGAAGAAGAAGAAGAAGAAGAAGAAGAAGAAGAAGAAGGAGGAGAAGTAAAGAAGAAGAAGAAGAAGAAGAAGAAGAAGAAGAAGAAGAAGAAGAAGAAGAAGAAGAAGAAGAAGAAGAAGAAGAAGAAGAAGAAGAGAAGGAGGAGAAGTAAAGAAGAAGAAGAAGAAGAAGAAGAAGAAGAAGAAGAAGAAGAAGAAGAAGAAGAAGAAGAAGAAGAAGAAATAGAACAACAACAACAAGAACAATAACAAGAACAACAACAACAAGAAAAACAACAACAAGAATCAACCTATATTACACGTAAAATAACTACAAAAATTATCAATATAATGATTGTCGAGCTCAATAATATTAAGGATAACAAGGAAAAGACGTCAAAAGGTGGAGAGAAAAAAAATATTGAAGAGTTATTTATAACTTCTACCTCATGATGAAATCTATTTTTTACCCGTATTTTGTTTAAGTAAAAAATAGCGAACAAGAGAACTAGAGAGAGCTTTTCAAACGTCACGCAGGCTGGTGAGGTGCAACTCGCCTCAGCGCGGAGATTTCCGAACGTTTTTACATCTTTGTTTTTTCCCTCTCCGTGCTGACCCCTAGTAATTATAAATGAGGCAGAAGAATATTTTTTATGACTCATAACTGACTTATAGTTCATGGGAGAAAAAACCGCTCTTGAACTAAGGCTATGGACTAAGAGCTGCTTTACTATGAAGATAAACACAATGCAAGCACAATGTACATGGGCAGGTTGATATAAATATAACGAGATTTCGATCGTTCGTTAAACAACTCGCCAACAGGTTACAGGACGTCCACGACCGTAAAACCCATTCCTGGAATTTTCTTTGGATTGCATGCACATTTAAGGTAAGGAAAATGATAATGGTTTGTAAAATATTCTTAAGAGATTCTTACGTTTAAATTTTTTTTCAGAAGTTACATAAGCAAAATCATTGTGTCAGAAGGAAAAGAAATTAAAAGAAATGGAAATATTGAATATGGGACAATAGAATGGATTATAGAATATTTCAAAATTACTTTAGGTGTTTTTTCTTTCACTGATTGGCTCCACAGTTTAGATAAATAATATAAAAAACAATAAAATAAAATAAAACAACTCTGAAGGGAGTTTTTTCCCAGAAGCTTTAAATCTGATATTTTGAGGGTAAAAGTTTTCTTCTTTATGAAAAGTTAAAAACGAGATGAAGTAAAGCAACATTCATCATCGCATCTAAAGTCTAGATGGCATAAATCTGTGTGGGATTTACAGTGAAGCTCTCATAGACACAAGCATTAGAAATTCTAAATTTCTGCTCTAGTTATATGATTTCCAGAGCATTCCTTAATAATAGGACACTCTAATAGACACAAACATTGAAAGTTCTAAATTTCTGTTGTAGTTATATGATTTCCAGAGAATGCCTTAATAATAGGACACAATAAAAAAAATTATGAGTTTCCTTCCAACACTTACAGTTTGCCTATGAATTCGCTTAAAAATTGTTAATATCAATATGAATTTCTTAATCTTCATGGTTTAATTATTATTATTATTATTTTATTATTATTATTATTATTATTATTATTATTATTATTATTATTATTATTATTATTATTATTATTATTATTATTATTATTATTATTATTATTATTATTATTATTATTATTTTCATTATTATCATCATCATCATTCTTCTTCTTCTTCTTCTTCTTCTTCTTCTTCTTCTTTTTCTTGTTTGTTTGTTTTTTGGTTGTTGTTGTTATCGTTGTTGTTGTTCTTCTTATTATTATTTATCTCTTCTCCTTCTCTTTCTTCTTCGACTTCTTTTTCTATTTCCTAAAAATTATCCTTATTAGTATAATTATCCTAAATTTCAAGTGTAGCCTACAATAAGTGAATTTTTTTAGAATCAAAGTAAAGGCTTGAAAATGACACTTAAAAGTTGGCGATTACATATTATTTCAGCACGTATACAGTGAGTTTTGGAAAGCCCAACATATTTAATGTGTTTACGTTCTCTATATAAACTATATAATATGGTTCCATTGCTGTTTACTTTGCTCAACAACATTATTGAAATGTTATTTATATTTTTGAATATTAGTAGATATAGGTGCAAAAATGTAATATCAAACTATACCTCTTTTTTCTGGTGGTGTTTAAACCAGCTTTTGTTAAGATTGAGAGATGAAAGACGTTGATGAAAACACATCTCTTGAAATCTCAATCTAGTTACGATGGCATCAATATCCCCAAAGTCTAGATAGCATAATGTTGTTAAATCTTTTATTGGTTCATGCCTCTTGGGTGCCTTTCTACATGTTTCCTTTCTTGCTATGCTTCATCTGAGCAATGAGAAATGATCAGAGAGACGATTCGAAATTCACTCAAGTAATCATCTAGATTTCCTACATGTCCTCAGGGACAAGTACATCCAGATGTCGCGCTGGATCATTTAGTGTGGTACCACTCTACATACGCTTTCTAAATCTAACAATACAATTTCTAAGTTCAGTTTCCCTAATTTGGACCTATGCATTTCTTCCATGAAACCATGAAACCTGAATATGTTTCTACGGACAGAGGTTTTTCATGTAACCACGTTCGATTAGGTCTTTTGATAGCTCTATAGGCACATTGCCAATTGAGTGGAGAATTACATGTACATTAAGTAATCATCATGGCATTGGTTGAATCTGGGTAAAGTGTTTTGTGTTCTGCTCTTTGGGAATATACTCTCCCTCTGCAATTATATCTTAACCCTTGGCTTTGCTGTTGTTTAAAGTTCCTCGAAGAGTTTTGTACAACCTTTCCACGACTTTGGGTCTTCTTTTAACGGTAAGTATTTCATTGGTTATTGAAGCTGATGATGTTGCTCTTTCTTTGTATTTGCTGAACATCCCAGGGGCAGGCGACCATACAAAACCTGCAGTTTCCTCTCTCTCTCTCTCTCTCTCTCTCTCTCTCTCTCTCTCTCTCTCTCTCTCTCTCTCTCTCTCTCTCTCTCTCTCTCTTCGTCTCTGTCTGCTGTCTGTCTGCCTCCCTGCCCTCCTGGGATAAGAGTAGGTTTTCTTGAACTGACTATCCGGTGCACCCCTCTTGACAGTCACAGAAGCAAATCTTGGTTGCTGAAAGAGTTGCGTGGCAAGCTGGAATGGATTCTGCTTTACTGATATAAGTCTGGACATGTAATTTTTATGAGCCCATTTCTCCTCATCGCTGACGTTCTTAGTTTGTGTCTTAGGTTTTTTGTTAATTTGTTTGCGGTCTTAACGTTGGTTGTGTTCATCATCTGATTTCATTTGGTCAGTTCCCGGCCTAGTGTTACCCAGCTCAGAAGGTGTACAGACGGTTGTATCATAGAGGGTAGGATACTAATTGTGCTGCACTGTACTGTTCCAGATAAAATAATAGCTTTATTATCATTTGATTATTAAATGCCGTGAGTGATGAATTGGATAAACTGATGGTATTTTAACATTTTTAGTCTCACAAGCTGAGCGAACTACTGCTAAAAAACAGAGATTTATGGAATTATTACTCGACAGCTTTCTTTCAATTAGTTGGAAAACATAATAAGGAGTAATAAGCTGTTAAAAGAAAATTAAAAAATATATTTATTCATAGAGTTATAGAGCTCAATACCACTCGTTACAAAGCGCCTACATAAATCCCGCTAGTATAAAACTACTAAAAATCTTATTGGCTCCATTTTACACTTACCCGATATTTTTGGTCTATTGGTTAAACAGTTTAGAAAATGTATTAACGATTATAATATGCAAGTACTAACTTACCACTAGACAGGTGGTCCTATGTCTTTATAGAAAACGTGATTAATAGAGTGCAAAGCATGGTCGTAAAGGTCAAAACTGTTTTGAGCCACAAGTATTGGAAGCGATCTGTTTTTTTTTAATAGATGGTTCTATCTTGTTATATGTAATCAAAGCATCTCTTGGACCAGAAACTATTGCGTTCTAATGTCTTGCCACAATAGAGGAGCCAATATTTTTCGTTTTTTTTACGTTATAACTTATAATAAATTAATATCAAACTTTAATTTTTGGCCAGGTTTACCTTTGTTGAAGCTTATATCTGAGGTTGCCCTGTTAAGTAGAAAAGAGCAAACATAAAAACGTCCAATATGAAACCAATTAAGGCGAATACCAAATTGAGGCTGTAGAAATTAGCGTAAAGGGCCGGGATTAGGGAAAGAAAGACGGGGTGTGGGTGGGGCTGAAAGGTAGTCACGTGGACGAGCTAAAGGGCAAGAGTCCATAATTTCACAAGATACGTTTCATACAGACTCATTTCTTTTTACGGGAGAGTTTATATCTTTTATTAAACTGTAAGATAGAAAATTAATATCCCCTAAAAAACTGAGCTAAAATACATAGGTAACTGAAAAATTGATAGAGAGAGTAAGAGAGATAAAGAAAGAGACATAAATGTATATATTTTATATATATATATATATATATATATATATATATATATACAGAGAGAGAGAGAGAGCGATTGAAAGAGAGATAGATAGATAGACAGAGAGAGAGAGAGAGAGAGAGAGAGAGAGAGAGAGAGAGAGAGAGAGAGAGAGAGAGAGAGAAAGAGTGAAATGTATTTAGAACAGAAAAAAAGGGAGAACTGTAAAAAGATTAATATCTCATGGAAAATGGACTTTGCTTTGAATGTAGGAAAGCAATAATTAGACCGAGGACCAAGAAAGATTACTCCGATACAGGTCACCGGTGATGCCATTTGTTTCTATGTTGGTTTTATAAACATCTTCAAAAAGGTGGCAGTACATGCCCTTGTAACATTTTCACAATTCATTGTTTTTTTTTTCTTTCCCCACAGATGAATCCAGCAGCGTTTATACACAAGTTGCTCCCCTTGGTGACTATCACTGCTATGATTTTAGCTCTTGTGCCAACAAGCACTCAGTTCAGCATAAGGTATGAGGCCATTAGTTGATCGAAATGTTCTATATAGAACGTACACCAAGGTTATAATAATGATTAACACGCCCCCATGACACAGGGGGGGGGGGAGAGAGAGAGAGAGAGAGAGAGAGAGAGAGAGAGAGAGAGAGAGAGAGAGAGAGAGAGAGAGAGAGAGAGAGAGACAGACAGACAGACAGACAGACAGACAGACAGACAGACAGACGGACAGAAATAAGTGAGAAATGCAGATACGGTAATTCATCTGATGGAAGATGAATTTGTTCCAATATGCACTCAGTATATATCTTTACTTAGTCCAAAATATTTTAAATTAACTTTCTTACAAGTTATAAACATACATAACCTCCCTGGCAAGCCTTAAAGGAGAAAAGTAAATGTTCCCACTAATATCCTATCCAAATGTCCAGGTAGATCTTTAAATCACATTTTAACTCCATGCCAAGAATAGTACCTGTTCACATGCTGAATGAAATTCCTGGGTTGGTTTTTTTTATTTAAAAAACTAGCTTTCTTGTCACTGCATATTTCGAACTAAAAATAAAATTGAAACTTAATTGATGTAGAAATAAATTGAAATAATTGTGTAGAAACAATCTAATTATGGGCAGGCTTAAATTGATAAGCTTTTGCTACAAGAACATTTAGCTTATTTCGTAAATATGCTAATCAATTTTTAGATCTTTTAAATATTCTTTATGAAGTATGAAATAAAAAAAAATATCAATTTCCGCATGGCATTGCATCATCAGACCGTTTATTCCAAGATTTATAGCCCTGTAACGAGGGTGTAAAATCCTTATATCAACGTACTTAAAAAATTCCGATGTAGCTGATATCCAACTTTTCAACACTTCGTAACATATAGTGTACGCCATACGCCCGGTTTTTCGTGTGAACCTGCCTAGTGTACGCCGTGTGAACCTGCCTAGTGTACGCCGTGTGAACCTGCCTAGTGTACGCCGTGTGAACCTGCCTAGTGTACGCCGTGTGAACCTGCCTAGTCCACATACATTGTGCGACCTCGAACCAGCCGATTTCACCGATAACCAAGACGCTTCGATTTATATAATGCACGTCGTGATTTATACTGCGTCTAAGCGATAAAGAATGCAAAGCAATTAAAAATCCGATTTCATCATTGAATTGAGCGATGTTGAAAATGTACGAATTATACCACTCTTGAAACCAGAATAAGCTCCGTCATGGCGTCTGAAAATACCTCCGTCAGCTGATTGATGGATATCCATGTAAACACGGTCTGTACATTTTATTGTTTATAAACAACAAGGCTAAAATGGGTGGAGGTGAAGGGTTTGGGTGGACGTGGAGCGTACATCATTTAAACAATCTAACGACTGAGGCCAAGCTTCTCTCACTGAGCAATCAACAATGAGTCAAACTTCCTATCTGATGTAAACAGTTCCGAAACGTCATATAAAGGCATGAAGAATGCTTACTGTGTCTGAAAACAGGATAGAACCCCCATCAGCAAGACTGCTTGAACCGTTTTCAAAATCAGAATTAGATCGGTTTTGCTTAAACAGGCTTGCTTTCTGAGCAATGAGTGATACAAGGTCACTTCCGGTAGTTCATGTTATTATTTACGGCGGATCACGAGTTATGAAGCCTGGATCATAATCTTCTCACATTTTTTTAAAACCGGCAGTGACGTCATAATCTTTCTCCCGATAGTCTCAAGATCAGTGGTAACGATTTCTTTATCGAAGTTTAATAGAAAGAAAAATGGCGCCTGACAATATATAAATGCTGTATTTTCTCAATATTATTTCAAAATATCGAAAAATTTTCATATCTTGACAATACATTTAGTCGTTTTATTCTGAACTTTTCAGATCTTTGTCAAGATCCTTTTCGAAAGCGATGAATGAAATTCCAAGTTGCATTGCACATTTATTTAATCTTACATATTAATAAAAGTTCAAAATAAAAATAATAAGTTTGAATTGCACAGAATTAACTATCTATTCTTATTTCATGAAATTTTGATTACGAGGGTAAGGAACACGCAATGTTCTTCGTAACAGAATTTAAAAAGTTCTAGAAATAACATTCGACTTATTTGGACAGAAGGCTAGTTTTTTAGTCTCTGTAATACGGGTAGCGCTTTTAGAGTAAAACTCACTTTGTGAGAAGCGCAGCAAAGGTGATAAAAGTCCAACCTCTGTTCTCAGAATGTTTAGAAACCAACGGTGTCATCACACATTGGCTTTATTAAAATGTCAAATCTCAAAGTCGAATATTTTATTCGATATACCTAGTTTGTTCCTGGGAGAAAATTTAGTATGTTGCATTCGTACTTGAGATTGCGCATTGAGAAGTATATCGTATTGGTATGTTTCACCTTTTACAAAAAGGGATTTTAGGTCTAACCAACGCATTCTTTATATAAAAATTTAGGTATTAGTTTTAGAACACATAAAATAAAGTATTCTCAAAAAGGTCTTTTCAGCACTGAATGATGGCAACGTGAAAATGGATAAAATTCTTATTTTTTTCTTTCAGAGACGATAATTTATATAAAAAGGATAATAATGTTCCTTATAAAATAGAAAAAAATATTTTCATTTAGCTATTGACTCGTTCTTTCCCCATTAGTTAAAGGAAACTCAAATATAATAAGAGTGGATCCTTTTTCACACGTTTTATAATTTTTTTCTTTTCTAAAAGCTTAAAAATATATTGGGCACAACTAAACAGAAATCTTCAAATAAAAAAGAAATATATTGACTTTTCCCAAAGTGGAAAATCAATAGAATTTTCAGTTGTACCATAAAAAAAACCAGAACCTTCTTTCCACTTCGTCTCTCAAATTTCATGCTCTCGCCAAGAGCTATTTCGATTCTTTAGACTCTACCTTGCACCTAAACATCTATATGGTAGTAAATGATACTACATCTAAAAGTTTCGCTTAAAGATGCTAGTGCCTAAATAGGAAAAAAATCAATTTCTAATTTTAAATTATTCGCAAGAAGAAGAAGACGAAGAAGAAGAAGAAGAAGAAGAAGAAGAAGAAGAAGAAGAAGAAGAAGAAGAAGAAGAAGAAGAAGAAGAAGAAGAAGAAGAAGAAGAAGAAGAAGAAGAAGAAGAAGAAGAAGAAGAAGAAGAAGAAGAAGAAGAAGAAGAAGAAGAAGAAGAAGAAGAAGAAGAAGAAGAAGAAGAAGAAGAAGAAGAAAAAGAAGAAGAAGAAGAAGAAGAAGAAAAAGATGATAATGATGATGATGATGATGATGATGATGATGATGAAGAAACATTAATATCATATTCTTTTTGGAAAATTGAATTGAAAATTGTCCGTAGAATGCATTTTCTTATATTTTAATTAAGACTCATTTTATACAAATTCTGCACCATGACTAATCATTTTGTTATTTTCAATTAGCTGTAGCAGTTATTTATGATAAATTAAAAAAAAAAAACATCATTCCATAATAGATTGTGCCTTCTTTTGTTATAAAACAACGACCATTTCTTTATTAAAATTTTCTATTTACTGTACCCTGAATTTTTAAAAAAAATCGAAGTTCTTAAATCGTCTCCAACTGGAAGACAGTTATTGTAAGTCAGTGTATCAGTAAAATCTGAAAAGCTGCATATAAATACAGTAAAGTAGAAACTTAACGTACTGTGAAGTAATGCATTTATCTCTTTTCATGACTAATTACATGATGTCTTTAAACGCCATGTTTGAGGTAAGTGGGAAATTGTCAAGACGATCCTGTTTTCCTTTTCCAGAGGATCAAGAGAGCTGAGAGATTTGCTGAGAACTGACGCTAATGAATTAATGGATCAAGAGATGTCAGGTTCTGACAGGAGGGATGGATATTGGGACCTTCGGGAGTAAGAAAATATGATTATCATACAATTAGTACTACTACTACTACTACTACTACTACTACTACTACTACTACTACTACTACTACTACTACTACTACTACTACTACTACTACTACTACTACTACTACTACTACTACTACTACTACTACTACTACTACTACTACTACTACTACTACTACTGCTACTACTGCTACTACTACTACTGCTACTACTACTACTACTACTACTACTACTACTACTACTACTACTACTACTACTACTACTACTACTACTACTACTACTACTACTACTACTACTACTACTATGTATATATAAATATATATATATATATATATGTATATATATAAACTGAATTCAAAGAGCTTGTTTTATGTATTGGAAAACATTTCTCGTCATTTTTTGCTATAGCTCGGAAGCGGAAAAGGTGGCCTTTGGTTTATTGTGAACGGGCTTTTTTGTGCCACATTTAATGAAATTTGTTTTAATAAAGAATAATTTTTAGATGTCATTTAATATTCTTTTCAAAGATATTAATTTACAAACTTCATGTTGCCAAACTTTTCGAATTCAACGAAATAGCTTGCAAAGTTGTGTTCCTATTCTACTGATTGTATTGGACATAGAATCTGACTGAACTTGCTCTACGTCACTCCTTGCTAACTTATCATACGAATATAACAACATTCGGCACAAAAAATAATAATCACAAACACGAAAGCTAAAAAACTATTAGGGCATGAGCAATCACCAAACTCAATATTTTTCTGAGCAGGTTTACCATCATTCTAGTAAAAATAAAAGGATTGAATTATCTTTATTATAATAGTTATTGCTATAGAGATAACACTTACTATCATGTTTACTTCAACCATTGAACGATGCCATTATCTCAGCTTAAGTAAATTAAGAGTGTAAGAATTTTTTTTTTACCAACGAGAATAAGACATCTCTTGAAGGGGTTTGGATTTTCTTTTTTAAAGTTTACCAGAATCTCAAGATGCAGGATTTATAAAGTTGGCAAAGCATTTTTTGCGGCTGTCTACGAAGAACCATGTTGATGAATAACATATCTATACTCAAGCTTTACTTTTTCGTCAATTTTTTCCCAGGGGATGGGAACCTGATTTCACGATGACCAGAAGGTAAGAAATAGAAACTGAAAGCCGTGGCACGAAAGAAAATTAAGAATAACATGATAAGCCTTATTCACCTTAAAACTTGGAGATAAATTGCTTACAGATAACAGCACATGGGCTTCACGTGTATCAACAAAGGGCTCTAAATGGTTAATAACTTTCTATGTTAAAGGTTTTCTTTTTATTTTTTTTTCTTCTTTTCTGTAATGAATGTTTTAAATTGATAATTATAACATTTAACTTGTATAGAAATTAACCTTTTTATTGATTTGATTTGAAGGTACTAGAAAAAAATGCCGCTCTACAGCATTTAGTTTCTTAATTTTTTTGTTTGATATAGGCCGTCCAAATACGGTGGTCTAGGGCGGTTGTTGTATATTAAAACCTATATCGTCTTCAGACAGGACAAAATTATAAGATAGGATCCCTAACCCGCCTTTTGACGATGTGGTACGTGCTCAAACCTTTAAAAAAGTCATTGCCTCTGTCAGATCGGATACTCTACCCCAATCGGCACTCTCCGTTTTAAGGGCATAAGAGAATGCTTTTTAGATTTCCTCCTTGAGCGCTGGCTATTTTCAGTCATCGATAACTGCAAGAAAGCTGTGCGTGAAGTCTGCATGAACGCTCTGCGCAGAAGTGATACTTCAAGAGTTCTGCAGAATATAGCCTCTTATTTGAGCATGTCTTACCAAAATCAGCGATAGCAGTATTTCTTCTTCTTCTTCTTCTTCTTCTTCTTCTTCTTCTTCTTCTTCTTCTTCTTCTTCTTCTTCTTCTTCTTCTCCTCCTCCTCCTCCTCCTCCTCCTCCTTCTTCTTCTTTTTCTTCTTCTTCTTCTTCTTCTTCTTCTTCTTCTTCTTCTTCTTCTTCTTCTTCTTCTTCTTCTTCTTCTTCTTCTTCTTCTTCTTCTTCTTCTTCTTCTTCTCCTTCTTCTTCTTCTTCTTCTTCTTCTTCTTCTTCTTCTTCTTCTTCTTCTTCTTCTTCTTCTTCTTCTTCTTCTTCTTCTTCTTCTTCTTCTTCTTCTTCTTCTTCTTCTTCTTCTTCTTCTTCTTCTTCTTCTTCTTCTTCTTCTTGTTCTTGTTTTCCTTGTTCTTGTTCTTCTTGTTCTTGTTCATCTTCTTGTTCTTGTTCTTCATGTTCTTGTCCTTGTTCTTGTTCTTGTCCTTGTTCTTCTTCTTCATTTTTTTTCTTCTTCTTTATAATAACTGCGATGAACTTAATTTTTTTAATCATTATTACTAATATTACACATATTTATCTTATCCCACTTGGTACAGAGCAATATGGAGCAGGAAAACCATTCCATTATTTAAAGCAATGCGGCAGGCAAGGGTTCTGCAAAACCTTGGCTAACAAAAGGAATAGGTAAGCATCAAGGATAACAACGTGGCTTATTTAACACACTGGCCTGAATAGTAACTGTCTATTTCCGAGATTCTTTTATATATATATAAAAACTGTAAATTTTGTAATCAATACAATCTTGGCACTAATTCGGAATAACCTTAAACACAAGACTCCATGAATAGCTCGCTGTGTCAGAAATTTTCATTGAAAAAAAAAAGAATGAAAAACGCAGATTACGTTGCTGGTACGACTTTTTACTTCAGCGTTAAGCTCATGTTAGACATGACCCTATTTTTAATTTTCATTTCAAAAATAGTTCAATAATATAGAGAAATCTCATAATTAACTCTATCTTTACACTATCGGGTTTTGCCGCATGGTAATATTTTGTTTTCTTCATTAATTTTGCTTTCAGGTGAAAGGGGAATCAGAAATGAAAGCATCAGTCTGTTTAACATCGGAAAGCAATACACAAAGCAAGGATGATTCGTATTTTGAGGGTTGTTTTGGAAATAATTAAATCGTTTTCTTGTGGAATTGTACAAGTTACTCCAAAAACTCTCAGTTAAAGTGAATAAAGCAAAATGTGTTATACTAAATAGTCAAACAAAGTTACATTCCTTCTTTTTAAAATCGTGATTCGGTATTTTTTAATCCTTTTGCATAATTGTTAGATGGAGGGTTATGAAATGGTATTATTGGAAGAAGAAAGAGAGAAAGAGATAGAGAAAGAGAGACAGAGAGACAGCAGACACACAAAAACACAAACAGAGAGAAGCCATTCCATCAATTTTATAGAGAGGCAGCATGCCCTTTGGATAAGATCTAGGAAATTTAATTCTATGCGTATTGGTTTTCTGGTGAATTGGCTGCAATGGGGTTACGTACATTTTGTTGGCAAAGATTGCTAGCTAGCTGAACCCCATACAAACTTCATCAAAGATTGAATCGCAAAAAATAAAAAAAAACAAAAAGACAAAACGGAACCGAATACTCAGTGCTATAGACACTAAATCTTTCTATCTGTAACTCGCAATACGAGTTTGCAAAAAGGTTACGCTACGTAATTTAGAGCCATCAGTTTGGCTCAACAATCGATTGTATTTAGAAAACATCTACAGTATTGTTTTTTTTGTGTGTTGAATCTAATCTTCCATTTGCGTATTATGAATGTTACTGATTTGTGATCTTTTTGTCACCGTTAGTCTAGGGGTATGAAATATACATAGCCAATCACAAGACGCGTCTGTGCAAAATAACGCTTAAGTCCACTTGTAGATATTGCAAAATGTTCAATCCGGACAATCAAATTCAATGCTGTATGTTCGACTCGAGATTGACTTTCATAAAACAGGAGGTTGACTCGTAAAAAAAAAGCTTGACTTATCAGATGATTTCAACTCTTATTTTTACCAAATCTGATCGGTGAATCTGGTTAAAAAAATGTACAACACTTAAGAGAATAATTATTGTCGTTACAGCACATGCGCTATAAAAATAGCAACCAATCGGAACAAAGGCAGTAGCGAAGTAAATAATTAGTGCGAGATTCGAGAAGAATCTAAACCACACAAGTTCCAGGATACTTTTCTCTCAGTTTAAACCGTGTTGATGTTGAGTAGACAAGACCAAGTTCTTAGGCTTCAACCACAAACATAACACAACTGGATAAAACAATAACAACACAAATCTAAGTAGATCCGTAATCCGAGAACTTTGTATATATATATATATATATATATATATATATATATATATATATATATACTAACACTGAAGAACAATGTCCATTTTTCTTATAGCCTACTCTCTCCAGAGATCTGAGCAGCAAGTTGTGTGGTTGTTGGCAAATTTTAAGTTCTTTATTGAGCGCTTATATTTTCTTTTCTGACAGTAGTTCTGAAGAAAGTTAGGGATGTTCCTTATCTCTCTTGAAACAATTAACCTAAATAATAATGTCTTATATAACAGCCTGAATGTCTCGCACAACATTTTTGTCCCAATTCGCCAGTTGTTGATATTTATGCCTTGAATCTGAAAAAGAAAAATGCAACTCGAACAAACTTTGGCTGGAAGAAAAAAAACAATAGTAGGATGCAATTTCCCTTGGACTGTAAAATATTGGACTGAATCCATTATGGCAGACCTCATGGCAACAAACAGACGTCATTGCCATAGCATTATTGTAAGCCCTGCTCGTGGACAGTCTTGATAATATCTTAACTGAGCTGCTCGTGGACAGTCTTGATAATATCTTAACTGAGCTGCTCGTGGACAGTCTTGATAATATCTTAACTGAGCTGCTCGTGGCAGCGGCGCATTTTCTAGTTCTATTGTACCTTTTTGACAGCAAAATGTTGACCTTTTTTCAGCTGTTATCTTAGTGCGTCTCAAAATTGGCATTCAGCATTTAACGCACCACAATGTTTGCTTGTAAAAGTGACATCACATTCAATCATCAAAGTGAACGGTGTCCACCAGACTGGCCGCATTTGGTTTGGTGGAGTCATTTCTTCGAGGTCTTGTTGAAGGCTGGTTTACATTTCTGTATAATGTGACAGTATTTTTGAAGATTAGCGCGTTGGTGTCTGAATCTAACTTCCTTGGTATTATTTGGAGCCAAACATGGATTTACACCATGGCACTTTCAGGTGAAAAACTTGAAGCAAACTGTCGGTCCTTATCGTGAAATGTAATAGCTACAGCAGCAAAGTTCCCAAAAAAAAATATATATGGATAGATCAAATATTTTAGTTAGTTTAACCGATTTCCTAAAAAAGTTAAAATATTGAGCCTCATACTATGCAGCTAATGTTTGTAAAACGTTTACAAAATCAATGATTTTTTTTCTTTTTTTTTTAAGAGTGTAGTGATAGCTAATAGTTATAGATTAAGAAAACTGTTTCAATCGCGCTAGACCTAGGCAAAAATGAGGGAGAGCTATACCAAAGCCATCCTGACATGATGATGCGAGGCCTGGACAATTTAAAAACATCTAGAAATGGAACTGGACAATTTAAAAACATCTAGAAAAGAAACTGGATAATTTGAAAACATAAAGAAAAGAAACTAGATAATTTAAAAACATTAAGAAAAGAAACTGGATAATTTAAAAACCTAAAGAAAAGAAACTCGATAATTTAAAAACATTCAGAAAAGAAACTGGGTAAGTTAAAAACATAAAGAAAAGAAAGAAGATAATTTAAAAACATCTAGAAAAGAAACTGGATAATTTAAAAACATCTAGAAAAGAGACTGGATAATTTAAAAACATCTAGAAAAGAGACTGGATAATTTAAAAACATCTAGAAAAGAAACTGGATAATTTAAAAATACCTAGAAAAGAGACTGGATAATTTAAAAACATCTAGAAAAGAGACTGGATAATTTAAAAACATCTAGAAAAGAAACTCGATAATTTAAAAACATTAAGAAAAGAAATTCGATAATTTGAAAACATTAAGAAAAGAAACTGGATAATTTGAAAACATCTAGAAAAGAGACTGGATAATTTAAAAACATCTAGAAAAGAAATTCGATAATTTGAAAACATTAAGAAAAGAAACTGGATAATTTGAAAACATATAGAAAAGAAACTGGATAATTTAAAAACATCTAGAAAAGAAACTGGATAATTTAAAAACATCTAGAAAAGAAACTGGATAATTTAAAAACATCTAGAAAAGAACGTGGAAGAAACAGAAGTGTTATTCATATGCTACGAATCACATGGACTGCAAAAAATTAAAACAAAACAGTGTCTTGAGAAGCTGACACAGCAAGATCACTCATATACAGAACAAGCATTATTGCACATTCAAAGGAACATGTGTGTGAAGCAAGTGCAAACTTAAAAAAATAGCAGACTTCTTTCCTCCAGAGCTTTACACAACTCGCAGCTGCTCAGACAATGATACAGAGAAAAAACAATTTTTAGGCATCGAATTTAAAAAAAAATCATTTGGGTTACCCTGGACTATTAATGCTTATAATTATTCTAGACTCTTAGTCAAAATCTGTATAACTCATGCAAGACAAATTAACAGTCGCCTATGAATAAAATAGCTTACCTTGAATATTTCTACGGTTCCTTGTTGACAATGAGTGGATCTGGTCGATATCTTAGATATGAAACAGTATAGAAGTTCAAAACATGTGCAAAAGAAACAGAAGTGGTGTGTACATACATTTACAACCGCCGCTCCGGAAGAAAAGGCAACAATGACAGTTTTTCTTAAAATACTGACTAATCAAATCACTACAAGTTTTATGAATAGAACGGCATGTGCCCTATGACGCTTGCCTCTTGTCTTTACCCTGGCGTATGTCAAATTTCATTAATTGAAAAAACAAATTCAGCATTTCACTCCATTAACATGAAGAATTCTTTTTTTTTTTTCATATATTAAAAAAAAAAAAAAAAACAATAATTTGTTTTAAAAGCGTTATCCACTTTGAAAATTCTTAACCCTTGAGAGCATTCTTTTAAATGTTATTTGATTCATGATGCAAAAAAAAAAATTGGCCACAAGAAAGTAACAAATTAATTACAAAAGACATATATATAACAAACTTACAAGAGCACTTTTAAGCCTACATCCAAACTTTTCTTTGATTTTTTTATACCGCGTGGGACCCTGATCATGGCAGATCAGAATTCAGTTAACTCCATCACTGTATATTCAGCGACTTCAAAGCAGATAGCGGAGAAAGAAGTCAAAGCTCCCTTTCATAATATAAATAAGTAAACACCAGGCAACCTTTTTGGCCATATGATGAGAAGAGAGAACTTAGAACATCACGTGACAAGAGAAATGATCGAGGGAAAACGCATCAGAGGAGCTCAGCGAGAAAAGAATGATGTTGGATGGACTAACAAAGTGGCTCAAACTAGGACGAGTGACAGAAGCACTAAAAGAGATGAGGGACCGAGATGCGTGGAAGGTCAGGATTGCTTACGCTAAAGAGCACGGCACCTGATTAATTTTATTGATTCTGTATTTCAATACAGTTAATGGCTTTTGATTTCTTTTCATAACGATGTATATCGCCGGTTAGGATGTAGAAGAAATAGAAGAGATAAAAAGTCTTTCTTCGAATTGCATTTAAAGTAATTTTATTTAAAATTAGAATAACGAACAAGTAATGGCGCTATGACATGAGATGACCATTTAATAGTAGAGTGAATATAATTCAGAGGCTCATAGCTGCCATTAATGCGACTGTTAACAATGATTTCAACCAGAGAAACTATCAGTTTTACACGTATGAACGAAGCCCACTTAATGTAAAATGCTTTGTTGAGTTTTCTGGACCTGTGAGATCTTAAGTGAAAGAGAAATTAAAAAGACATTAGTGAGAAGAAGGAGTCGAGTTCTTCAGCGGAAAGTGATGGTGTTGAGCTGTTTTAAATAGCGCTAAATCTACTTCAGTTCTCAAGGCCTTTAACAAAAAGAGACGACAAAATAATGTTGTCTTAAAACGCCATTACTGTACCATACGCTTATCTTTCAAGAGAGAACAGCGCCGGTAGCTGTGGGAGCTAAAACAAAGGTATCCTACGATCTTTCTTTCTTAACTTTGTTTGGTTTTTGTTTTGCTATAGCCCGTCAACGTCAACAACTTGGTGGTCTCTGGCCGCTTTGCATATCCAACTCAAACACCCGTTAGGCAGGTCACGCATGAGGAGATGTGCATATCCAACTCAAACACCCGTTAGGCAGGTCACACATGAGGAGATGTGCATATCCAACTCAAACACCCGTTAGGCAGGTCGCAATGAGAAGATGTGCATATCGTTATTATCGGTTTAAGGCCTTTTCTACGGACTTTTAACTAATTGTTCATGTGTGATGCTATGTTCAAAGTCTTAATGTCTGAGACATTTTGCCCTGAACCCTGTAGGAAGAAGGTATTTCTCACACCCTTTTCTCAAAAAGAATTATGCACGGGTCACGAGTGTTACGATATACATGCTTGACTTGGATGTGTATGTCATACACTTCCATCTGAAAAACCAACAGAAAAGCAAAGTTTATATAAAGAGTCTAAGAAGACATGTTATTATTTAAACTTGATCTAAGTGCCTTCAAAACTAACAAAGTAAATGAAAGTTGTGATTCCATACCTTTTAGTGAACCAAGCAAAAAGGATAAAGACGGTACGTGGAAATAGCAAAGTGTCACTTCGAAACATTAAATGCTTTAAACATGATATTTCGAAAGAAAATAAAAAAAAAATAAATGGCTTACCAAGAAAGCGGATTCACAATAACGATTTTCGTTAAAAGCTAGAGTAGTTTAGCAGGAAAAGAAAGAAGTAGGAAAATCTGTACAAGCTAAAACTGGAAGATGACCACTTCGCCAACACAATAATTGAGGAGATTTAAAGAAATTAATAAAAAGTCGTTTATACTGACTGAATAAGTGTCGTGTTCATAGACACTACGTCAACCGCTTGTGGAGAGTCACGCTTTACGATGATTTCTTCATTGTTTGTCTATCTATCTAATGTGTTTTTCTGAAGCTATGACGTTCAAAAGAATAACTATGTCTAATTCTCTTTTTCCTTCTCTCTATTCTGACTGTCTGTATGTCTAGCTATCTATTTGCATTTTTTTTTACCTGTCTCTTTGCTATTGTCCTTTAAGTCTGTTAATGTTTTAAAGGTTAAACTGATCTTCATACACGATATACGTGCGTTGTAATTATGCAATTTTTAGCAGTGCATTCAAAATATCACATTCTTTCCATTTAATTGGAGAGTGAAGGTATCTTTGATTTACATTGTTGTTTTAATATTCATTCGTTTTACGGCATTAAATAATGGGCAATCCCAGATTTTAGAGAGTTCGAAAGACAAATCTTATATTTACAAAAAAGCTTTGCACGAATTTGATTTTTTTTTTTTTTAAAGAACAGTAGGCAATACAAATTTCGATTTTTTTTTTTTTTTTTTTGCAAATTAATGTCGTCACATACGTACAGGATTTAAAAAGCTTATTGTTATAAAGCTCTAATCTTTTTAAAGATTCTTTTAAAACGTCTGTTATCCGAAAGCCAAAAATAAATGTGCGGCTTTGATTTCCCGCACGGCAGTGAACCTTAAAGCACTAAGTGTGAGAACTCATAGCCTTGTGGTCAGCGTTCGAAAGGATCTTTTAATAAACAATCTAAAAACACCGCTCTACAAACTGGACCCTGATGTCAATTTGCCTAAGCTGGGATGCTTGTGTTAAAGAGGTTTATAAAACTTAAAATAATGACCTTTATTCTTACATGATCCAGATAAAATTATGTGCCTCCACCTATCCATCTTTACCTAGAACAGAGACATCTCGCTGGATCTAGATCTAGATCTAATATTCGAATTGAGAGTAGGCTAACCTCTTAGGTCCAGTTTCGACAGTTCAACTTATTCCAACCGCCACTGGATTCTAAAAATCAAAACAAAAGTTCTGTTCGTTTCGCACCTAAAACACAAACTTGTGCGGCTAATTAAAATGTCCTCCTAGCTCGATGGTTTGTCTCGCATGCTTAAAACTGTCTATTGGGGGTTTTAAAATGTCGTTTTGTAAATCATTCAGACAACTTTGGGATTTAAAAATATGCCCACGTCAAATCGCATGATCTAGAGAAGCTTTTCCATATTTTTTTTTTTTTTTGATTTTATCGGCGGCTCTTAAAAATCTGATGACCCGTTACGCATTTGACATTATGGCCTTTATATTATGATTAGGAAAGTTTAAAGTTAGATTATTTCTCCTATCTATCTCCCACTATCTCTTTCCATCTACCTCTTTATCTTGTTTCTTTTATTTCCCGGGTCTTTCTGCTTTGTCTGCATCTCTCTCCTTATAAATTATCGCCCTTGATTATCATATCCTTAGCTCTTAGCAGTCAAGATTTGTCGATAGGCAGATGTGTAAAAAGTTAGATGAATAAATATATACAAACAATTAGAGATGCAACTAGCATGAGAGAACGTTAAGAAGAAAGAAAGAAAAAAAAAAGGTGGGGTGAGACTATAACAAATGTTTCTCTACGTTTGTCTAGGGACATGAAAATATCCGACTCGTCAGTAGAAAATAAGGCTAAAGTTCGCTTTTAGAAATCGCAAACTGTTTAATCCGAACAACAAAATTCAATGCTGTCTACTCGACTTGAGATTGACTTTCAGAAAACAAGACGTTGGTCATAAAGAAAAGACTGACTCACTACTGATTTACTCACTAGAAGTTGGCTGACTATCACACGATTTCGAGACTCTTATTTATACTAAATCTCATCGTTTAGAAAGACTTCCGAATGGGTACGGTACCTCTATCATCCTAAAAAGAACTTCGTTTCAGCGGCCCACATAAAAACTTATTAATGCCTCAAGTAAGTGAAAACCATTTTATAACAATGAAATACCAATTAAAAAAGTCAAATTACAGCACGTTGCATTACAGAGGCATGGAGAGAAAGCGATAGTAATTGTGACAGCAAAAGGTATAAACAGATAGACAGATAGGTAGATAAATAGATAGATCAATATATAAATTAAAAAAAAGATAAAAAAAAAAGTAAGACAGAGCAATGGAGAGACAGCAAATAATAATCGAGCGGTCCATTAGTTTTATGTCTAGCTCTTTCACCATTCCACAAGATGACCATTTGACCATTACGGATTAGCTTTTTGCCATACTCTAGTCTAATGGTGTACTTTGTCTCGCCTCCAGGTAGTTTAGTTATTGTTAACTTTACATTCCTTACTTGAGGCGGGATCCATCAGAAGACCAGGACGTGATAGTGTAATTATATAAGACATGCTGACAATGTATGAGATGACAGGACCTTAGCATGCACTTTTACAAAGAAACAAAGCTGCTACAGACAAATAAGAATGATAAAGAGAGAGTGAGAAGTCCATTCAGGCATAAGTAGAGAAAAAAGGACATAGTAGAGAGAGAACTAAAGAGAGAAAGATACATAGAGAGGCAGGAAGAGGGAAAGAGATGGAGAGAGAGAGAGAGAGAGAGAGAGAGAGAGAGAGAGAGAGAGAGAGAGAGAGAGAGAGAGAGAGAGAGAGAGAGAGGTGGATGGACTAAAGGGATTTCTAAAAAGCGGTTGATATATTCACACAGGAAGAGATAGAATATGCTAAATGTTAGCGATGAAAGAAATGACGTAAATACTACATTAACAAAAATTTCCCTTAATAAATAAAAACCATACTTCTTCAAAAGAGAAGAAATGTTCACTTTTTGATTGCGTGCCACTGTTTCAAGATGAGTTTACGAGGTCCGTTAATATATTCACCCATACATACATACATACTTACGTACATGCTTGCATACATACATACATACATACATACATACATACATACATACATACATACATACATACATACATACATACATACATACATACATACATACATACATACATACATACATACATACATACATACATACATACTTACTTGAACGCATACATATAAATAGCTGTCAGTAGGATTTATCCTCTCAGGAGTACAGCTATACTCTTATTTTTTTTATTCTAAAAAAAATAAAATCTAAAAATGATTTAGCCGTTTTATCTGGTAAGTATGGAGTTTTTAGATACCACAGTGGCTGCAGACACGAGGCAATGAAGTCCTGCGCTATAATCTAGCACCCTCAACTCTCTCTCTCTCTCTCTCTCTCTCTCTCTCTCTCTCTCTCTCTCTCTCTCTCTCTCTCTCTCTCTCTCTCTCTCTCTCTCTCTCACTCACTCTCTCTCTCTGTCTCTCTCCCTTCCACCTCTCTGTCTTTCTCTCCCTCTTTTTCTTTCTCTCTGTCCACGTCCCTCTTTCTCTCTGTATCTTTTTTCATTTTTTTTTATCACTAACTCACTATGACTCTCTACGTGTATAATATGTTAAAAATCTTCTCTCCCTGCTCTCTCTCTCTCTCTCTCTCTCTCTCTCTCTCTCTCTCTCTCTCTCTCTCTCTCTCTCTTCCTCTCCTTCTTTTTCTTTCTCTCTGTTCACGTACCTCTTTCTCTCTTTCTCTTTTTTATTCTTTCTTTATCTCTAGTTCACTATGTCTCTACGTATATATGTAAAATATCTTCTCTCCCTCCCTCTCTTTCTCCTCTCTCTCTCTCTCTCTCTCTCTCTCTCTCTCTCTCCGTTTCTGTAGAGAAAATGAACGCCATTTAGAATAGCTATAAAAATACTTAGCGCACTTAGCTTAAGTAAATGAATGTGAAGGCATAATGGAACTGCTGAACATAGTCAATACTCTTCTGTATTGTAAACCAGAATGACAATTTTCTCGAAGTATCATGAATTCAATGATAAAGACTAGAGAGCTTACTGTCACGACTCGCCCCTGTTGGCTCAAACTAGAACAATTATGGCTTCGGCGCAGATTTCTCAACGCAACGAGCGGACGAAGAGGAAAAGAGGGCAGCTGCGTGCAAGAGTGGTTGCTCTCCTGATTGATCTATTATTCAAACTAACAATGGTCACCGCATGTCTTGAGTAGATCAATAAAAATTGTGAGTTTACTTTAAAAAAAAAGCAAATAATAATAATAATAATAATAATAATAATAATAATAATAATAATAATAATAATAATAATAATAATAATAATAATAATAATAATAATAATAATAATAATAATGATGATAATAATAAAGGTAACTAAATCTTTCTTAACTGAGAGCAATATAATGGCTAGATTTTTTCCAAGATTTTCAAATGGTCTAATACTCACGCTTTCATTTGTATTTGACTTTTCTAATTAAATTCTACGTCGTGCTCTCACCCCATTAAAAAAAAAACCTTGTTAGCTTGTGTGGATAAATATAGTTTTCTAAATACATATATAACAATATCCACTATTTAAAGATATAATTTTTTTTCCTTTTAATGTTGACCCTCTATTAGATTATGCAGGTAATAATAACTTTAGACTGCAGCATATTTATCGACCTGCATGACTCTGTCTTGTGAGGTTTCTTGTTTTTTTTTCTAATAAAACAGCTTTTAAGCATAGCAATGAACGTACCTTTTGAAAATTGTAAAGCTATAAGTGTAGAGATAATGTAGTTTTTATAACTTTTGTCGCATCGATGTCTGGCAGTATCTTACAAACCGTTCATTGATGACTTGTGATTTAAGACGAAAAACTATCTATGGTGGTGAAGTTGCCACGAAATTAAATCATTCGTGTTACATGATCTTCAAATGTAACTTTTTCCCAACTTAACCAATAAGCCAACATCATAAACAGGTGTGTGCGCATTCGGATGTGCGTCTCGTTATTTTATCTTTTTTTTTTAAAGCTTTAATCTTGCGAACATCGGTCTGTTTCAATAGTTGACGTAAAAAATAACCTTGTAAAGTAAGAGCTTACATTAATAATATCAAAACACAAGCAGCGACAAAATAATAATAATAATAATAATAATAATAATAATAATAATAATAATAATAATAATAATAATAATAATAAGAAGAAGAAGAAGAAGAAGAAGAAGAAGAAGAAGAAGAAGAAGAAGAAGAAGAAGAAGAAGAAGAAGAAGAAGAAGAAGAAGAAGAAGAAAATAAAAAATACATACATGAATAAATTATTATTAGAAGAATAATAGGAAGAAGGCTAAAAGGTTTAAAAAGCCCATTCAGGACCTAAAAATGTACTTGAAAATGCTTCAAGCTTACTAAACCAACGTGATCTCAGTGATCTAGGCCTAAGCAATGACAATCGAGGTCTACGCGAAATGGTTTAGGCTTTACAAGGCAGCTAGCCATGTCGCGATGGGTTTGCTCTCCTTTTGTAAACCCCTTTCTTTGTTTATCGGAATCAAGGCACCCACCCTGTAAACGCGCTATTCCATAATTATAGAGTTAGTATGTTTGTATATGTATATATGTATATAATATATATATATATATATATTATATGTATATGTTTATGTATATATAAATTTATATCATACACTTGTGTCTCCAGTGGAGGGCCAGGGTGTTGATGATCTTCATGTGAATCAGATGTGTAATTTGACAGAACATTTGACCTTTCACTGCTATTATTGAAAGCTGCCACTGTTGAGCACTCTTAATCAATTCTTTATAATTTTAATTTTTTTTCAAAAAATTACAATATGGTATTTGTAGTATAAAAATTAGTACATTTCGTGTTGCATTTTGGATTGAATCTAATTTTTGAAAGTTACAATTTTGAGAAGAAACCTTGATTTGGGTATCTTATTCTTTAAATCATTTATAAATGTATTTATTTAATTAAAAGTATATTTCAAAATGAATGTCTATGCGCGTTTCTCTCCCATTCTTTCTTTGTCTTTCTGTCTCTCTGACTCTGTCTGCCTGTCTGTCTCTCTGTCTCTGTCTCTCTCTCACTCTCTCTGTCTTTATCTATCTATCTATCTATCTATCTAGTTATGCGTCAAATAACAAAACAAAAACAGTGCTCGACAATTAAGGAGCCTGGTATACTTTGAAAAATTCTCCTACCTAGTTTCCACGACTTGGAAGTTTCGTTTCTAATGGCACCTGTTCTTCTCTTTACTTTGGCCAGGAGGTATTTCTTTTTGTGTTCACAGTGTGAGAAGATTTCTTTGCTATCGTTCCTAATGGCACCTGTTCTTCTCTTTACTTTGGCTAGGAGGTATTTCTTTTTGTGTTCACAGTGTGAGAAGATCTCTTTGCTATCGTTCCTAATGGCACCTGTTCTTCTCTTTACTTTAGCTAGGAGGTATTTCTTTTTGTGTTCACAGTGTGAGAAGATCTCTTTGCTATCGTTCCTAATGGCACCTGTTCTTCTCTTTACTTTGGCTAGGAGGTATTTCTTTTTGTGTTCACAGTGTGAGAAGATCTCTTTGCTATCGTTCCTAATGGCATCTGTTCTTCTCTTTACTTTGGCTAGGAGGTATTTCTTTTTGTGTTCACAGTGTGAGAAGATCTCTTTGCTATCGTTCCTAATGGCACCTGTTCTTCTATTTACTTTGGCTAGGAGGTATTTCTTTTTGTGTTCACAGTGTGAGAAGATCTCTTTGCTATCGTTCCTAATGGCACCTGTTCTTCTCTTTACTTTGGCTAGGAGGTATTTCTTTTTGTGTTCACAGTGTGAGAAGATCTCTTTGCTATCGTTCCTAATGGCACCTGTTCTTCTATTTACTTTAGCTAGAAGGTATTTCTTTTTGTGTTCACAGTGTGAGAAGATCTCTTTGCTATCGTTCCTAATGGCATCTGTTCTTCTCTTTACTTTGGCTAGGAGGTATTTCTTTTTGTGTTCACTGTGTGAGAAGATCTCTTTGCTTTGGTTTAAACTGGGCTGTAGCTGCAAAATTTCAAACTTTTCTTCTAAACAGAGTGCACAATACTTTTTGTCTGGTGTGATTGGTCTTACTTTTTTAATATTTCCCAAACAAAAAGTATTGGGCACTTTTTTTAGAAGAAAAGTTTGAAATTTTGCGGACATTTTTTCAAAATATATCTATTTATCTGTCTACCTTTCGAGCGTTACCTCACTCTGTTTCTTTCTACATAACTGCAAGGCACCTACCACCATAAATCCTAAAGGTGCAAAGCTAATTTAAAGAAACCTACAGTACAAAAAGTTACTTAAATCATTAAATAAGAGTATTTTGTCATGTTTGCAGTGAAGAGAGCGCTTTGACCTGTATGTGTAAGTGGTTTGCATTTGTGCCGATAAAAATGTTTGTGTAAGTTTCATCCATTTTGTTCCTGAGAATTAGGGTTACTTTGATGTCGGAGAACTTTCCTCAAATAAAAAATTAAAAAGGGATGATTAATTATTGTAATAGTTGCCGAAAGTCTCAACGTTGGACAAAAGCAAAAAAAAAAAAAAATTATAACTCATCCACCATTATTTCATTCGTAAAGATTGTCGACAGATAATAATTTTCAATGTAAAGAATTCAAAGAAATTCATTTGTTTCCACACTTTCATTTAATTTCCGAAGTTGCAGATTCTAATGGATATTTGGAATTCAAATGTGGATTCAAATCTAAAAGCAAATAAGATAAACAGGAAATAAAGCAGCCTTTTCTTTACATTCAAAGAAAAGCGAAAAAATAATAATTGTAATAATAATAAAATAAACTTCAAGTCTTTTACGTGTCTATTTCTTTCACATCAATTCAATAAATGTCAAGTCTTTTACGTGTCTATTTTTTTACATCAATTCATAAACTCTCTGATAAAAACAAACAACTTAAATTAGAATAATTAAAATCGCCATTGCCTTGTGCAACTTCCACAGATCGATTAGCGTGATGCTTTCGTTTCTAGTTTCAGTTTCACCACTCTCCTGTGATAAAAAGTTTTAAAAAAATATATGAATTAAGGGAACACTAGACGAGAAAGGTAGCTATCAGAATGGCTCAAAGTTTTAACAAGTTTAATTTTAAAATAGACAATCTGATATTATTGGGTACGTTACTTGTGTTTGATCATCACTTTCCTATGAAAGAAGTTAAGGAAACAAACTAGCATTATTGAGGAACCATTAGACAAGAAAGAGAGATAGCAGAGGGGTCAAAGTTTTAAAAAGTATTATAAAAAAACAAACTGAATAAATTTGAGTTTTGCACTTAGATATTCCACAGGTTTCAAAACCAAGAACCACAGTATTCGTGAAACTGAAATATTGGTTCAGTTGGCTTTTAACGGAAAACGAAAGATGCTCATAAGATAAGTGGTGCTTTCTCTCAGTTATACTCAATCCGATCTTGACTGCATAAATATGATTTTTTTTTCTTTTCTACAAATGAGTTAGGGACTGTAGCAGAAATAAAGGCAGTTTTACAAGGCGCTCTCTGTCTTTTTTTTTAAAAAACATTTCCTTATGATAAATTTAAAGATAAGTTTGTTTTTTCATTAAGAATAACAAAGGCATTCATGAGAAAAGTACTTAGGTGGTATCTTTATAGCTAAGTGGTAGAGGTTACTTAAAATTCAGTAAGTCAATATGGTGCTTACTTGAACAATAAAATGTGTTTATAGCACAGTTATTTCGTCTTTCTAGATTAAAAGGAAAACAATTTAATTATAATGGTAATCATTTTCTGAAAAAAAAAAAAAAAAAGAATATAGGCACGACAGATAGTAATTACAAAAATTAAATGAAAAAAAAATTTTTTTTTTCAAAATTTATATTTCCGTTTTAAAAGTAAATTGACAGACAGAGGAAGAAAGATGCAGATGCTGACAAATCTAGTCGTTTGACAGGCAATTACAGAATGGGAGAGAAAATGAGAGAGAGAGGGAGAGAGAGAGAGAGAGAGAGAGAGACAGAGAGAGAGAGAGACAGAGACAGAGACAGAGACAGAGACAGAGAGGGAAAAAAAAAGAGAGAGAGAGAGAGAGAGAGAGAGAGAGAGAGAGAGAGAGAGAGACAGAGAGGGGAAAAAAAGAGAGAGAAAGAGAGAGAGAGAGAGAGAGAGAGAGAGAGAGAGAGAGAGAGAGAGAGACAGAGACAGAGACAGAGAGGGGAAAAAAAGAGAGAGAGAGAGAGAGAGAGAGAGAGAGAGAGAGAGAGAGAGAGAGAGAGAGAGAGAGATACAGACAGACAGTCAAACTCAAAGATCATTTTAACTGTTGAGGTAGACAAGTAAAAGGTACTCTCATAAAGGATATATTGTGTTAGATATAAAGATGAAACGATAGAGGAAAACAATTTGAGAAAGAGAAAGAGAGAGAAACATACACAGACAAACAGACCGATAAAAAAATACAAACAGACAGACAAACAAGCAGCAAAAATAAAGTGAGTGAGTAAGAGAAGGATATGAAAAAAGCAATGGATTATTTGAACTATAACTAACGGAGGAAAAAAAAAAGAAAAAAATGAAAAAGAGAAAAATAGGTGGACAAAAGGAAGAGGAGAAGAGAGAAGAGACGCTGAGTAAAAGAAGAAAAAAGTAGGAAAAAATGAAAATGAAACATTAAAAATAGAAAAAGAGCAGAAAAGAAAAAAAAAACATGAAGAAAACGGAAGAGAAGACAAAATTTGAAGTAAATGGCTCCGCTTAATAACTTAGTCTCTTTGGAGACAAGCAAAATAAATAAAACGGTAAAATAATCCAGAAAAGGCACTTGAACATGATGATTTTTGAAAACACATACATATGTTGAGTGTATCTTGAGCGGAGACCTCAGCAAGAACAATAATGATGTTATCATCTTGATTAAGAATATTCCAACTTCACCTGCTCTTCCTCTCTCTCTCTCTCTCCTACCCAACACTGTTCAAAACGTTTTGCTGTTGTTTCGCCCTATGAATAGTTGCCGTGTTCGATTTGCTCATTTGCCTGAAATTTAAAATCGTGTAAACTTAGATTATAACCGTATACAATCTACACAAAGACATAATATTAAAGCAAATTATCAATTTTCATGTTTTGAGGTCGATCTAAGTAACAAAGTTTAGATCAACTACTACTACTACTACTACTACTACTACTACTACTACTACTACTACTACTACTACTACTACTACTACTACTACTACTACTACTACTACTACTACTACTACTACCACTACTACTACTATTACCACTACTACTTCTACTACTACAACAACTACTACTATCACTACTACTACCACTAGTACTACCATTACTACTACTACTACTACTACTACTACTACTACTACTACTACTAGTACTACTACTACTGATACAACAACTACTACTACTTCTCCTTCTACTACCATTACTACTACTACAACTACTCTTACTACTACCACCCTTCCTACTACTACTACTACTACTACTACTACTACTACTACTACTACTACTACTACTACTTCTTCTACTACCATTACTACTACTACTACTACTACTACTACTACTACTACTACTACTACTACTACTACTACTACTACTACTACTACTACTACTACTGTTTCTGCTACTACTACTACCACCACCACCACAGACGCATGGTAAAATGTTATGTTTATATCAATGATTCCTTCCCTTACTGAAATATGGTAATTGCTTACTAAGTTATAAAGGAGAAAAAGTGTGACGTAACGTCAATTTCGGCCAACAGTTTTTTTCCCAGAATCTGAGTCTTCTGTTATTCTAAAGAGTAAATTTTACGACCCCTTAAAACCAATAAGAGCGTTTATGCGCTCTTGGTACATTGGTGGTATTAAACAACGATAAATCTTTTGGAACCAATAGTTAAAAGTTGTTATGGGGCAGTGATATCCTGACTTTTCTCCAGACGGAAAGACAATTTTATGTCACTGGTTGTTATAGACAATCCGAGAACTGAATATTGGCCAGAATTTTTCAGCTCTGATACATGTCAGACTTTAAACTACTTAGTGAATTTAACCGTTAATATATATGGCACTGATTTTTAGCAAGGTTGCCGTAAGTGGTTGACATTTGGAGCTCTCTTGTGACCGCGATAAACTTTAGTTTGAAACAATATTCAAGCGTTGATAAGGGAACGCATTGATAAGGATGTTCCTCTTTAATAACGATTTGGTTTTCTTGACTTTAAATATGGTTTGCTGACATTTGATTCTTACCTTTTGGCCTGTTGCACGATATCGGGCCGAAAGTATCTGGGAAAAAATATATATGTATAATACATTCGTTATAAATAAGCTGTGTGAACAAAATATGTAATACAATATCTCTCACTAACTAAGACTTATAACAACACTCTCAGGAAATTGAATAATCTTAAGCTGCTTTTCAGCTTCCGACTTTTTATTTTATGCTTTTAAGTTAAAGATTAATGCATTTCTAAAGATTTACACACACACACACAAACACATATTTCTTACGAGGACGAACGCTTTGCTCTTTTTGCTAGCGAATCAAATAGCAGAGATTATTTCGAACAAGCAACGAATTTTTTTTTCATCACATAAAAGATATAATATTTTAACTATCGTTGGTGACTATAATGTTCTCTAAGTGGAGTAGGCTATTTTTTATATTCTTTCCCGCTCAATTCTTTCAGCAAAACATTTTTGGAAAACAAATACATTGATACAAATTTGTTTACATACAATAACTGTTTGTGACTTATAATTATGGTTTTCGATTAAGTAAAAATGCTTTTTACTCTAGTTCGACAAAATTGATTACATGTCTTATCCTTGGTACAAACTGAATGTAACTGATACATATCGATAATTTGGAAAAAATATCCATTTGGCAGTATCGGCGAGATATAATTAAACCCTTGCATCGCAGAGTATCGATATTTATAGTCTCTATGATATGAATGAAGGGTTTCGAAAAATCCATAATATCCATTCTTTTCATTTTGTATTTGGTAACAAAAAAATTTATTTTGTAGTCTTGAACAGATGAGTAAACTGTGTTATTGCCCAAGGCTCTATCGAAATGGTCGTATTTAATCTAACTAATGAATGTTAGAAATAAATAAAACAGTTAGTACAAGAAGACTCAATCAGTGTTTGCATTTTTCCTGTGCTTTATTCTACTCAATCGCAACATCAGTTTGTTTTATTCCCTATAAAATTCTCATCAGTTTTAACCAGATTTTCACTAAAACTTTCTGTGGTATATTCTAAAGCTACAAACATTTGAATATTTTCGGTTATAAAAAAAATTCTTGCCTTTCATTCTCTGGCGTTTCAGATATCAATCCCCTGGAAGTAAGAGTAAACAAGACGTGATCAGAATTGTAGATACAAACTAAAAGAATGCAAAATAATTTTTACTTTACAAAACTTGTAATTCACGAGGTTTGGAAAGCAAAATAAATCTACTTTATTATTATTATTTTTCATCAACGAAAATTCTGATTTTCGCGATGCTAGAAAGACTTTAATAATACTTAAATTCAGCCAAGTTATAAACCACGTAACCCACATATCGAAGAACTTAACCCAAAAGTACATATATTGTTTTTAATGTAATCTAGTGTAAATGCTTTAGACAACATCCAGGTTGAAACTCCTTGATAATGAAACAATCTAGCATATTCAACCTCTATATACATCGATAATCACCTCTGGTTAAAAAAACAGCAACAAATAAACAAAATACGTGAATAACTCTATCAGGTTAGAAATGATGATTTGAGTAGTTTGAAATAATCAACTAAAATCTACGACTTCAACAAAGCACAAAGTCTCATTTCTTCCTTTATGAGTTCGATTGATCGCTGAAATTGAAATAGACCATCCACAATAACTAGCGAATTCGCTCTGCTTATTTGAAATAAAAGAACCCTGTTGGCTAGCGGTGTAAATCATGGTCTCACAAACTCTCCACCACCAGCGGGTTCTAAACTGTTCCATGACCCCATCGGTCCTCAGGGCAGACCTTTGTCTTACCAAGAGCCGTTATTTATTCCCTCCGTATTTAGATTTGTGAAGATTAGGAAATGTTTAACGTGTATATAAATTTAGGGTACAATATACCAACTAACAAACGTATCAGGTAATCCTGCAGTGCATGTTGCTTGTCCTGCCTGGCTTGATGCAATACTCTACTGGCGTAATCGGACAGAAGATATGCTTGCCGTCTTGCTGCGCTGAAAGAGATAACAATAGTTGACTAAAGATATAGTATTCATATTTTATGTCACGTTCAAAATTTAGTTCTCATCAAAAGTAAAAAAAAAAAAAAACTTAAAAAAAAAAACAAAAAAAAACACCTACATAAAATAGATATATTCCGTGTCTATAAAGGTGTAATACACCAACTTCAAATTTCACCGCAAGATAATTAAAGCCCATATGATTAATTGCTGGTTGACCGTGGCGTGACACTCGTACAATGAAAGATTGAGTTAGACTCCTTCATGGAGATTAATAAAGTTTTTAATAGGGAATGGGAAAAGCGAAGTGTGATGTCATAGCTTGTAATAATCCGAGACAGTAGTTGAGAGGGTTTACAACATCAACTTTAATTAATTTCAAAAAAAGATTATTCATCCATTTAAGAGCAGTGTCATCGTTACGGTCTATGAAGAAAGAAAGGTGCCCTATGTTTTCAAACTATAGCTTAAACAGAGGTAATAAAGGCGGATACATTTGCTATCTACTTCTCAGGATCTTCTATAACTATAATTTCGCTAAGGTGAGGATCAAACACTCATAAGAGCGATACACAAGACTCCGACAAGATGCGCGTGTATCAAATAAAAGTGTACAATAGATCCGCGGACAACAAATTTTTCTCGTTCTGAATTTTGTCTCAAAGTTATCCAAGGCTTATATTAGTTCTTCATGGTATTTCACTATTGTTAACCGAGGTTTGCTTCAAGTGCTTTACTTAATTGACAGTTGATTTGATGTATCGTTTTGTTATCTTTAAGAATCTACCCATGTTGATGCAAACCAATCCAATAGATGTTTTTGTGTGTCATCACCTCAGTAGTTGTGTCTCGGCCCTGCATATACCAAGCTTATTGCTATAAAAGCTTACACGGATGCTCTTAATCGGCGATCGATATGTGATACGGTGTTTGATATGTGATACGGTGTTTGATATGTGATACGGTGTTTGATATGTGATACGGTGTTTGATATGTGATACGGTGTTTGATATGTGATACGGTGTTTGATATGTGATAGCAAGAGAAGATCTTTTTACCTGTCACTCAACTGCTCACTAGTTGGAACACTTGCAAGAATCACAATAATGATGGCTAACAGGCCCAAGGCAAGCGGCATTTGCGTAAAGATTGCACACTTCATCTGAAAGAAACGGAAGCATCCGAAAGCAAAGATACGACAAGAAAAAAGTAGTAGTAGTTGTAGTAGTAGTAGTAGTAGTAGTAGTAGTAGTAGTAGTAGTAGTAGTAGTAGTAGTAGTAGTAGTAGTAGTAGTAGTAGTAGTAGTAGTAGTAGTAGTAGTAGTAGTAGTGGTAGTAGTAGCAGCAGCAGTGGTAGTAGTAGTAGTAGTAGTAGCAGCAGCAGCAGCGGCAGCAGCAGCAGCAATAGTAGTAGTAGTAGTAGTAGTAGTAGTAGTAGTAGTAGTAGTAGTAGTAATAGTAGTAGTAGTAGTAGTAGTGGTAGTAGTAGTGGTAGTAGTAGTAGTACTAGTAGTAGTAGTAGTAGTAGTAGTAGTAGTAGTAGTAATAGTAGTAGTTGTAATAGTAATAGTAGTAGTAGTAGTAGTAGTAGTAGTAGTAGTAGTAGTAGTAGTAGTAGTAGTAGTAGTAGTAGTAGTAGTAGTAGTAGTAGTAGTAGTAGTTGTAGTCGTGGTAGTATTACTAAAGACATTGTTTTTATTATTATTATTATTATTATTATTATTATTATTATTATTATTATTATTATTATTATTATTATTATTATTACTATTATTATTATTATTATTATTATTATTATTATTATTATTATTATTATTATTATTATTACTATTATTATTATTATTATTATTATTATTATTATTATTATTATTATTATTATTATTATTATTATTATCATTATTATTATTATTATTATTATTATTATTATTATTATTATTATTATTAGTATTATTATTATTATTATTATTATTATTATTATTATTATTATTATTATTATTATTATTTTTATTATTATTATTATTATTATTATTATTATTATTATTATTATTATTATTATTATTGTTTTTATCATCATCATCATTATTATCATTATTATAATTATTATTAGGTTTTTTTTTTTCAATAAATGTCAATACGCTTTAGATCTTTTATGTAATTCAGATTCTAATACTAATTCCATTCCTTTAATTACTCTCTTTTTGTGAAGCATGACAGATAAAAAAAAAATTCTGCGCTATTTTTTTTTTAAATATATTAATAATTTTACTTACCTTTGGTACTCACGTTTTACAGCATAAACTGTCCCTTCCTCATATGTTCCCACAAAATCGATCAAGGAAACTTTTTTGTAACTATGAGAACCATTGCTCTCATCACGCTCACCTTTTAAAGGACTTCCCCGCTCCTCTTCATGCTGGTTAATAAAGTAAGAGGGAGCAAGAAGGGAGAGAGAGCTTGGACTTAAACACATGCAGAAAAATTCATCACAAGATGGATACTGTTAGCTGCCTTGCTGTGACGGTTGGAAAACTCTCGCTAACTTTCCCGAACATTTGCATTTCACTGCTTACTTTTGTTCTAAATTTAATTACTCCAAAATATATTGACACTCAAGAAGCCACGTCCCCTTTTTCTATCTCCTTGATACGCGTTGAAATAAAACCAGATTCTTATTTTGTATGTTTATGAAATATATGTTACTAGTGTGAAATAGAGTTGTCATATGAAGAAAACTCATCCATCAATTAATTTTGTCTGGTCTTGTAATTTTGTTGCATGCTGTAGTTGTTCCTGTTGATGTTAATATTATTCCTCTTCCTCTTCTTCTGGAAGATCAAAGGTTTATCATACAGTCATCATTAAAGTTTGGCTATGCTTTTTCATCTTTCTTTTCTTTTCTTTTTGGTCAATGAATATATTGTGCTTTCTAGCTACTAAACTGCTTTTTACCTTAAAAACCTCTTATTTCTTTTATAAAATGTTTTGTCTGTATATTCAAACTCAAAAGCAGACCCCATCTCTGGTTATTTTCACGCATAACAATTCAAAAAAGATCCGGGAATGAATTTCTTCCCATTGTTTAGCTTCCTGCCGCGCCCCCTTTCGGGACTCAGTCCCCAGTTTAAATTTGAATTTCAGCCATAAAAGCTTGATACATGTTTCAATGGTGTGAATACAAGATCAGTTTCCATCAGGTCAAGACAGTTTAGGATAGAATTTTAGCAAGATAAAGAGCTTCCTAGTCAGAGAGAGATCAGAGTATGGCGTAGGAAGAAAACATGGATACGGTTCTATGTACTCAGAGGAGAACCTCTATTATAAAAGGCAACTTCTTTTCTTTCTCCGCTCTCTCCTCCTCAACCACCCAATGTATAGTGATGAAGTTTACTGAATTTAGATCTGCCAAGAGCAGTGTACCACGCGGTACAATAAAATCAATAAGGAAAGTTACGGTACAATAAAATCAATAAGGAAAGTTATGGATGTAGGCTAAAAATACATTTGGAAGTCTATTATATCTTTACGTAATTAATTCATCAAAGTTTCTTGCCAAAATTGTTATGGTGAACCAAATAACATTTAAAAGACTGTTCTCAGAGGTTTACAATTTTCAAAGCGGATAACGTTTTTACAATAAATAATTGTTCTTTTGTAAATATAAATATATATAAAACATTCACGTTTATTTACTTGAATAGAGTGAAAAACTGAGCAAACTAAAAAGCTAAATGAATGTTGACCTACTCCTGCTAAAGACAAAAACCTTTTGGCAAACATAGAAAAGTAGTAGCCATTTGATTGGTCCATATTTTTAAGAAGAATAATATTGTCGTCGCCATCTATTCTTCGGAGGCGGGGGCTACGAATGTAAACAACACAGCCATCTGCTTCGTTCTTCGGCAGTGTTTTTTTGTTTTTTCAATCTAATCTATAATTTTTAATTTTTCGTGAAATTTTTAAATCCAAAAAAATAGGGTTGATCAGAGAGATGCAATCCTTCTTTTAGATATAATGACTATGACAAATGAATATCAATACTAGGACGCCATCTTCTTTCCTTCATGATTTATTGGAGGAGTTAAAAGACAGTAACCATACGAAGATTTTTCTTTTTTTTTTGGTATAGAATGGTTATTAGAAAAAATTCTTCTGCTCTTAGATTACGCCAATTACATTACTTTAAAACTAAAATTAACAAAACATGTCTTGCTCCTCACTCAAAATATAGATTCACTTATTCCAGATCTTGGTTAACCCTAAAAAGAAAGTTTACAAAGAAACGGAAAAAAGACGCTCCATATTATTTCCAACATAATGTTGAATAAGATGGCTAAACTGCCAGGCTATACCATAATTTTACTAACGTAATTAACGTCCAGAAGTAGAGGCAGCCATAAGAAAAATGAAACGTGGGAAAGCTACAGGTCCCGATGGGATACCAATAGAAATAATTCTAGCTCTAGAAGAAATGGGTATAGGGATGACAACTAAACTTCTCAATGCAATTTATGATAGTGGAACAATCCCAGAAGATTTGGCAAAATCTGTATTTATAGCTTTGCCAAATATTCCAGGTGCCACTGAGTGTGAGCTACATAGAACAATTAGTCTGATGAGCCACATTACCAAAGTTCTACTGAGAATACTGATGCTTAGAATGCGCAAGAGCTTAAGACCAGGGATAGCTAAAACACAATTTGGTTTTGTCCCTGACAAAGGAACTAGGAATGCAAAATTCACATTATCAATGTTAATGAAAAGATGTATTGAAGTTCAAAAGAATCTCTACATATGCTTTATTGACTATTCTAAGGCTTTTGACAAGGTAAAGCATGAAAAGTTGTTTGAGATGCTGAATCAGCTAGATATTGACGGAAAAGACTTGAGGGTGCTTAGAAATCTCTATTGGGGTCAAACTGCTGCGGTAAGGGTAGATGGAGAACAGTGAGTACACAAAAATTAATATTAAAAGGGGGGTAAGACAAGGTTGTGTGATGTCGCCAGACCTGTTCAACTTGTACAGTGAAGTAATTTTAAGAAACTTGGATGAAAGTGAAGGACTCAAAGCGAATAGTGAAAATCTGAACAACCTAAGATATGCAGATGATACTTCTCTATTAGCAGGATCGGAAGAGGATTTACAAAGGCTTCTAAATATTGTTGTAGAAGAGAGTGAAAAGCTGGGATTGTCTCTAAATGTAAAAAAGACTGAATGTATGGTAGTATCTAAGAAGAAAAACAATCCAAAATGCAAGCTTTTTAGCAAGGGAGAACAAATCAGGCAAGTACAGAAATTCAAATACCTAGGATATACATTGACATCTGACGGTAAATGCAGGACTGAAATTAAGAAGAGAATAGCCATTGCAAAGGCTTCTTTCCAAAAAATGAGCACAATTCTTAAAAATAGAAATATATCATTTTCAACCAAATTGAGGGTTTTGAAAACATATTGTGTGGTCTATACTTTTATATGGATGCGAAACTTGGACAATAACTGCAGAAACAAGAAAAATTTAGAGGCAGCGGAAATGTGGTTCTACGGGAGAATGGTAAGAATATCATGGAAAGAAAAGAGGACAAATGAATCTATATTAGAAGAAACGAACCAAGAGAGATCCCTCATAAACACATTAAGGAAAAGGCAACTGAAATTTTTAGGACACATATGTCGCCATAAGGGACTGGAATTTTTATCTCTTACAGGCAAGATAGAAGGTACAAGAAGCAGAGGTAGACAAAGGATTATATTTCTTGATAGCTTGAGCTCTTTTGTGACAGGAAACAACAAAGACAACATAGCCTTACTGCGGATGACGGAAGATAGGGACAGGTGGAGAATCATGATCGCCGATATCTGTTCCAGACAGGGCATTTGAGAGAGAGAATTAGCGTCCTGGACTCGAAACTTATGTTTTAATGCAATGAATGATTTCTCTGTAAGCCATATAATTTGTTGTCATGGAAAGCAATGAGCCAAGAATGTGTATATGAATTTAATTATTCATTTAAAATGTCAAATTACTGGATAAAAAAATTACTTACTCAAGTTATTTTTTCCACTCAGTTTAGTAAATGATGGTCACAGTTTTCTTACGGTTTTTACTTCTACTTAACTGAAATTTTATTCAATTTAATCCAGCTCGCAAATCTAATCTTCAGGTAATTTTCGAATCGATTAATTTTTTAACTGTTCTGTTGATAATACATAGTTCTTTTAGTTGTATTTTTTACATGATATTGTATAACTATGTTAATATATTTTTTTGACGACTTGTTTAAAAAAAAAAGCTCTCAATGATTTAAAGTCTCAGTCAATCGCAACAAAAAATAAGTATTTACTCTTCCCCTTCTTGCACCATGTACTATTCTTATGTTTGTCTGATTGTGATTTTCTCTCAGTGCGAAATTGGACTGACATCGACAGGAGCGTTTACTTTCCTGGCTTTGACAGCTGAGTTTTACGTCACTGGAACTTGTGTCTAACGATACAGTCCAGTAAATAGGTTTGGCTGTCCCTCTTGAGATGTAATCTATTTTTTCGCTACAGCTAAAGTCACATTTAAAAATTAATTCAACTCAAACAAAACAACCGTTTTGGTGCCTAAAGAATTAGTGCAGCCATACTTGAACAAACAAAAATATTTAAATATTCCTTTTGAAAATGATCACCTTAATACATGTGTCTCTTATTTAAAAAAAAACAAAAAAACACTCTTCTTTATTTTTTAGATGCAGTTCTCTGACTTGTCTAGAGGTCCAAGCAGTCCGTGTTAAATATTGTGTGTAGCTGTCGGCCACAGCTTAGCAAAGGTTTGAAACTCTTCGATTATAGCAATGACAGAAGGAGAGCGGCGGGTGGAGGAGGCGTCAGTAAATTTTTCTGTTTTGTATTTGCTCCGTTAAGTGGTAGAGCGCTTCGTTTAAGGAATGATTTTTTCTTGATTTTATGGTAAAATATTACACTTCTTAAATCTGTTATTTCGTCTGGCTTTTTCTATCTCTCTATCTATCTATCTATCTATCTATTTATCAATCTATACATATGTATATATATATATATATATATATATATATATATATAGATAGATAGATAGATAGATAGATAGATAGATATATCTGTGTAATCTAAATCAGTCTGAAAAGCTATTCCATTCGAAAAAAGAACGCTGTGTTTTTAATTCGCCTCTCAGAAGCCCTGAGACACGCGAAAACACCACGGCAGCATACAGATAATTTATAGTCTGATTTATTCACACTCTCCTCTGAGCGCGATAACTCAAGCTTTGCTGGTTGCTCTACACATTAAAGAAACCACAGCTGTGAATAAGACTTTCATCCTCCAAATTATGTTGGTTTCTATGTTATATAACAGGTGTGTTTATTCCTTGAAGTTGTAACAAAACATAGCTTTGTTCTTGCTCGCTGCTTTCTACACTGACCAGCCTAAAGAGTTTTTTTCTTTTAATGAAATCATGAACTAGATGCTCAATCTTCCTCATGCTATTTTTTTAGATCTTTGGTGTTTCAAAACGTTAACATTGTAGATTATTTCGAAATTTCTCTTTTCGTTTTTATCGAACATTATTTTTAGATTATTTCAAAACTTACATTATTATTTTTCGAAACTTTATTGCACAAAAATATCAGTTGTTTCTTTTACAATCTAAATTCTCATTGACTTCTGGCATTGCTTCAATTCAAAACCAGAGGTTTTACGGAAATCCACTGGATAAAATAGTCAGCGCATTAGAATTCAATGTACATGACAGTAACGCTACCAGTGGTTTTGATTTTCCTCATTGAAGACGAACTCAATCTTCCTATTTGTTCTGTTTTACCTATGTACATTTCCTATGTTTGTTTGGTTTTTTTTTGCGTAGCTTTTTCTTTTTCTTTTTTTTTTTTTTTTTGTAAATCACGCAACTATAGACCCTCTGCTTATCTCCCTTCGTGGCCCTAGTAGATTACTCCTTTTGCTCAGAAAAAAAAATCTATTTTTTTTTTCCTTTCACTGTGGATTTGGTAAGACTCTCCACTTTGTTATCCAAAGATTATTATCGTTACAAGTTCGAACCCACATCGGTGGTGGGTGAGTTTGAGGCCCGACCTAATGCAAAAACGCCCGAGATTGTCTTATTACGGACGACCTATATCAATTAATCGATCAAGGAAACAACTCAACCTTTTGGGTTTCTTGGCATAGTTTTTTTATTGAAAGATATTCTCTTTTTTCACTAGCTCGCGCCCTTCCTGTGACTCTGATTATGAAAGATATTCTCTTTTTTCACTAGCTCGCACCCTTCCTGTGACTCTGATTATGAAAGATATTCTCTTTTTTCACTAGCTCGCACCCTTCCTGTGACTCTGATTATGAAAGATATTCTCTTTTTTCACTAGCTCGCGCCCTTCCTGTGACTCTGATTATGAAAGATATTCTCTTTTTTCACTAGCTCGCACCCTTCCTGTGACTCTGATTATGAAAGATATTCTCTTTTTTCACTAGCTCGCACCCTTCCTAAGACTCTGATTATGAAAGATATTCTCTTTTTTCACTAGCTCGCACCCTTCCTGTGACTCTGATTATGAAAGATATTCTCTTTTTTCACTAGCTCGCGCCCTTCCTGTGACTCTGATTATGAAAGATATTCTCTTTTTTCACTAGCTCGCGCCCTTCCTGTGACTCTGATTATGAAAGATATTCTCTTTTTTCACTAGCTCGCGCCCTTCCTGTGACTCTAATTATGAAAGATATTCTCTTTTTTCACTAGCTCGCACCCTTCCTGTGACTCTGATTATGAAAGATATTCTCTTTTTTCACTAGCTCGCCCCCTTCCTGTGACTCTGATTATGAAAGATATTCTCTTTTTTCACTAGCTCGCACCCTTCCTGTGACTCTGATTATGAAAGATATTCTCTTTTTTCACTAGCTCGCGCCCTTCCTGTGACTCTGATTATGAAAGATATTCTCTTTTTTCACTAGCTCGCACCCTTCCTGTGACTCTGATTATGAAAGATATTCTCTTTTTTCACTAGCTCGCGCCCTTCCTGTGACTCTGATTATGAAAGATATTCTCTTTTTTCACTAGCTCGCGCCCTTCCTGTGACTCTGATTATGAAAGATATTCTCTTTTTTCACTAGCTCGCACCCTTCCTGTGACTCTGATTATGAAAGATATTCTCTTTTTTCACTAGCTCGCGCCCTTCCTGTGACTCTGATTATGACAGATATTCTCTTTTTTCACTAGCTCGCGCCCTTCCTGTGACTCTGATTATGAAAGATATTCTCTTTTTTCACTAGCTCGCGCCCTTCCTGTGACTCTGATTATGAAAGATATTCTCTTTTTTCACTAGCTCGCGCCCTTCCTGTGACTCTGATTATGAAAGATATTCTCTTTTTTCACTAGCTCGCGCCCTTCCTGTGACTCTGATTATGAAAGATATTCTCTTTTTTCACTAGCTCGCGCCCTTCCTGTGACTCTGATTATGAAAGATATTCTCTTTTTTCACTAGCTCGCACCCTTCCTGTGACTCTGATTATGAAAGATATTCTCTTTTTTCACTAGCTCGCGCCCTTCCTGTGACTCTGATTATGAAAGATATTCTCTTTTTTCACTAGCTCGCACCCTTCCTGTGACTCTGATTATGAAAGATATTCTCTTTTTTCACTAGCTCGCACCCTTCCTGTGACTCTGATTATGAAAGATATTCTCTTTTTTCACTAGCTCGCGCCCTTCCTGTGACTCTGATTATGAAAGATATTCTCTTTTTTCACTAGCTCGCACCCTTCCTGTGACTCTGATTATGAAAGATATTCTCTTTTTTCACTAGCTCGCACCCTTCCTGTGACTCTGATTATGAAAGATATTCTCTTTTTTCACTAGCTCGCGCCCTTCCTGTGACTCTGATTATGAAAGATATTCTCTTTTTTCACTAGCTCGCACCCTTCCTGTGACTCTGATTATGAAAGATATTCTCTTTTTTCACTAGCTCGCGCCCTTCCTGTGACTCTGATTATGAAAGATATTCTCTTTTTTCACTAGCTCGCGCCCTTCCTGTGACTCTGATTATGAAAGATATTCTCTTTTTTCACTAGCTCGCGCCCTTCCTGTGACTCTGATTATGAAAGATATTCTCTTTTTCACTAGCTCGCACCCTTCCTGTGACTCTGATTATGAAAGATATTCTCTTTTTTCACTAGCTCGCACCCTTCCTGTGACTCTGATTATGAAAGATATTCTCTTTTTTCACTAGCTCGCGCCCTTCCTGTGACTCTGATTATGAAAGATATTCTCTTTTTTCACTAGCTCGCGCCCTTCCTGTGACTCTGATTATGAAAGATATTCTCTTTTTTCACTAGCTCGCTCCCTTCCTGTGACTCTGATTATGAAAGATATTCTCTTTTTTCACTAGCTCGCACCCTTCCTGTGACTCTGATTATGAAAGATATTCTCTTTTTTCACTAGCTCGCACCCTTCCTGTGACTCTGATTATGAAAGATATTCTCTTTTTTTCACTAGCTCGCGCCCTTCCTGTGACTCTGATTATGAAAGATATTCTCTTTTTTCACTAGCTCGCGCCCTTCCTGTGACTCTGATTATGAAAGATATTCTCTATTTTCACTAGCTCGCGCCCTTCCTGTGACTCTGATTATGAAAGATATTCTCTTTTTTCACTAGCTCGCGCCCTTCCTGTGACTCTGATTATGAAAGATATTCTCTTTTTTCACTAGCTCGCGCCCTTCCTGTGACTCTGATTATGAAAGATATTCTCTTTTTCACTAGCTCGCACTTTCCTGTGACTCTGATTATGAAAGATATTCTCTTTTTTCACTAGCTCGCACCCTTTCTGTGACTCTGATTATGAAAGATATTCTCTTTTTTCACTAGCTCGCACCCTTCCTGTGACTCTGATTATGAAAGATATTCTCTTTTTTCACTAGCTCGCACCCTTCCTGTGACTCTGATTATGAAAGATATTCTCTTTTTTCACTAGCTCGCACCCTTCCTGTGACTCTGATTATGAAAGATATTCTCTTTTTTCACTAGCTCGCACCCTTCCTGTGACTCTGATTATGAAAGATATTCTCTTTTTTCACTAGCTCGCGCCCTTCCTGTGACTCTGATTATGAAAGATATTCTCTTTTTTCACTAGCTCGCACCCTTCCTGTGACTCTGATTATGAAAGATATTCTCTTTTTTCACTAGCTCGCGCCCTTCCTGTGACTCTGATTATGAAAGATATTCTCTTTTTTCACTAGCTCGCGCCCTTCCTGTGACTCTGATTATGAAAGATATTCTCTTTTTTCACTAGCTCGCGCCCTTCCTGTGACTCTGATTATGAAAGATATTCTCTTTTTTCACTAGCTCGCACCCTTCCTGTGACTCTGATTATGAAAGATATTCTCTTTTTTCACTAGCTCGCGCCCTTCCTGTGACTCTGATTATGAAAGATATTCTCTTTTTTACCCTTCCTGTGACTCTGATTATGAAAGATATTCTCTTTTTTCACTAGCTCGCGCCCTTCCTGTGACTCTGATTATGAAAGATATTCTCTTTTTTCACTAGCTCGCGCCCTTCCTGTGACTCTGATTATGAAAGATATTCTCTTTTTTCACTAGCTCGCGCCCTTCCTGTGACTCTGATTATGAAAGATATTCTCTTTTTTCACTAGCTCGCGCCCTTCCTGTGACTCTGATTATGAAAGATATTCTCTTTTTTCACTAGCTCGCGCCCTTCCTGTGACTCTGATTATGAAAGATATTCTCTTTTTTCACTAGCTCGCGCCCTTCCTGTGACTCTGATTATGAAAGATATTCTCTTTTTTCACTAGCTCGCGCCCTTCCTGTGACTCTGATTATGAAAGATATTCTCTTTTTTCACTAGCTCGCACCCTTCCTGTGACTCTGATTATGAAAGATATTCTCTTTTTTCACTAGCTCGCGCCCTTCCTGTGACTCTGATTATGAAAGATATTCTCTTTTTTCACTAGCTCGCACCCTTCCTGTGACTCTGATTATGAAAGATATTCTCTTTTTTCACTAGCTCGCGCCCTTCCTGTGACTCTGATTATGAAAGATATTCTCTTTTTTCACTAGCTCGCACCCTTCCTGTGACTCTGATTATGAAAGATATTCTCTTTTTTCACTAGCTCGCACCCTTCCTGTGACTCTGATTATGAAAGATATTCTCTTTTTTCACTAGCTCGCACCCTTCCTGTGACTCTGATTATGAAAGATATTCTCTTTTTTCACTAGCTCGCACCCTTCCTGTGACTCTGATTATGAAAGATATTCTCTTTTTTCACTAGCTCGCGCCCTTCCTGTGACTCTGATTATGAAAGATATTCTCTTTTTTCACTAGCTCGCACCCTTCCTGTGACTCTGATTATGAAAGATTTTCTCTTTTTTCACAAGCTCGCGCCCTTCCTGTGACTCTGATTATGAAAGATATTCTCTTTTTTCACTAGCTCGCACCCTTCCTGTGACTCTGATTATGAAAGATATTCTCTTTTTTCACTAGCTCGCGCCCTTCCTGTGACTCTGATTATGAAAGATATTCTCTTTTTTCACTAGCTCGCACCCTTCCTGTGACTCTGATTATGAAAGATATTCTCTTTTTTCACTAGCTCGCGCCCTTCCTGTGACTCTGATTATGAAAGATATTCTCTTTTTTCACTAGCTCGCGCCCTTCCTGTGACTCTGATTATGAAAGATATTCTCTTTTTTCACTAGCTCGCACCCTTCCTGTGACTCTGATTATGAAAGATATTCTCTTTTTTCACTAGCTCGCGCCCTTCCTGTGACTCTGATTATGAAAGATATTCTCTTTTTTCACTAGCTCGCACCCTTCCTGTGACTCTGATTATGAAAGATATTCTCTTTTTTCACTAGCTCGCGCCCTTCCTGTGACTCTGATTATGAAAGATATTCTCTTTTTTCACTAGCTCGCACCCTTCCTGTGACTCTGATTATGAAAGATATTCTCTTTTTTCACTAGCTCGCACCCTTCCTGTGACTCTGATTATGAAAGATATTCTCTTTTTTCACTAGCTCGCACCCTTCCTGTGACTCTGATTATGAAAGATATTCTCTTTTTTCACTAGCTCGCACCCTTCCTGTGACTCTGATTCCCAACATAGCCATTGCGTCCCTAACACCGAAAGGGAAGGGAAGGAAATTATATGAACGAATTTTTTTTCTACAGTCAATCAAATTACGTATAATTAAAGATAATTTTGGTGAGTTTTTTTTGTTTCGAAACATTCAGAATGCGCTCATAAACAAATAAAGCCTTCTAAGTCACTCGATATTTTATGGCTGTTTCTGCATGCCCAAGACATGAAGACTCGGAAAGTCGTAGCTGTGAGAAATATGTACGGTATCTCTTTGCTCAAGCGATGCGAAATAACTGTGATTTAATCGAGCAAAATAAAATTATAATAGCATTCCGTTTGATTTTGTAAATTAAAGGCAATGAAGTGGGCAGAAATCTAATTAAATAATAGTAAAACTATAAATGTTTTGAAAAAGAAAAGAAAACAGATAAATAAATAACTCATGCTTTTTTCATCTGTTTCTTAATTTAAACCCTCCAAAGGTATATTTCAAACTTGGATACTATTTTTTTTATTTTGATTATGTTTTCCCAGATCGGGCCAAAAACAATACTCCTTGGCGAAATTAAAACCATTACAGGCAATGCTATTTTTGGTAGACATAACTTGATAACCAGAAGCTCTTTTACTTGTACAGTGCTGTTTTTAACTTGTGTAACTTGATGTTCTGAAACTCTTCTACTTAAACATTGTTGTTTTTAAGTGAGATAACTTGGTAATCTGAAACTTTTCGGCTTGAAATTTATTGTTTTTAATATACGTATCTTGATGTTCTGAAACTCTTCTAGATAAAAAGTATTGTCTTTTATTGATATAACTTGGTGTTCTGAAACTCTTCCTCTTGTACGATATGACTTTCGATTGATATAACTTGGTGTTCTGAAACTCTTCTTCTTTGTTTATTTCTTACATAGTTTCTAGAACCTAGTCTCCAGGAATACTTGTTTAGAACCAGAAGTGTCATCAGTCTACTTTCCTATGAATACAGGAAGAAAAGCTTATCAGAACAATCGATTTCCACGACGTTTAGATAACTGTGGAAATTGGAAATATTTTGATATAGAGAGAGGCAGGCAGACGCCCTCCACTTTGCAGCTTCTAAAACCACAACTACTGTGGATGATCGGGCGTATAGAGATAAATATTCAGATGGAAAGTAAACCTAGTCATCCTGAGATATTACTCTGTTAGATGACGCTCTTCAATGAACCTGGAGGATATCACATAATGGGGAGCCGGTATAAATCAGTGATACGCTTCGATCAGGATGCCTCGCTATGTCAAACTCGTACAGATTAAGAAGACATTCAATTTTAGGAATTAAAGTCTCGAAAAGCCCTAGGTAATGTAATCTTTGAACATAGGGATTTTTTTCTTTTTTTTTTTGAAATTTTCAACAAATAATTCATTGATGCATGATATTATACCGTCACGTCTGGCCCTAGTTATCAGTCTTTCATGGAAAAAAAATAAAGGGAATTGCAAGAAATTTTAATACCCAAGAGCTATCGCGAAAATAGAGTCCATCAATGTTACAAAAGCTTCTAGAATTTGAAATTAAAAACAGTGAGACAATGACTTTTTGAAATCCCCGATGGTTTTTAGAACCATCAAGTTACACCATAGACTCGTCCACCTCCTAACTTTGTCTAAGACGTTTCTCGCAATTAAAACTGGAATTTTGTAGTAAACCAATTATGCTTCCAATCTCGGAAAGTCGCGTTTATTTGAAAAAAAAAGAAAACTGTAAGGAAATTGCAATGTTGTTTTGAAGTTAGGTATTTGCAATAATTCTTTAACATCTACATACGTAGTATTGATTTTTTTTTCGATCTTTAGATAAGATTTGAAGAAACAGGGAAAGGATAATATAAATAGATGCAGAGAAAGAGAGAGAGAGAGAGAGAGAGAGAGAGAGAGAGAGAGAGAGAGAGAGAGAGAGAGAGAGAGAGAGAGAGAGACAGACAGACAGACAGACAGACAGACAGACAGACAGACAGACAGACAGATGCATGGACAGAGAGAGAAATAAAAGGTAGAAATTGAAATAAATCAATAATTTCTGATTTCAAACTTTTCCCCACCAGTTTAAGCTTCATTCTCTTTATTTTTTTTTTTTTCGTTGTTTTTATATGTTTTTTTTTAAATATATTTTATTGTTCAAAAGGTGTACAAAATCATTTCCTAAGATTTAAACTCCAGCGGCCAGTACATTCGACACGTCTGGACTTCTATTTTGTCAAATGTAAACTGAGGAGTTCAACCAAGAAAAAGAAATTAATGACATGAGCTTTGTTTTCAGACTATAATAAAATACCATCTAAAGGTATAGAGCATTAGTTTAGGAAAAGTTACAAAACTCCTAGACAACTTTAGTCTAAGATTTTTGTTTATGACACTTACAATAATAAAATAAAAGGTTTTTAATGCAAAACAAAATTTTCTTCGATATTTTAGAACAAGAAATCAATAAATAATCGATTATCGTCAAATAGTGTAGTAGGTAGTGTGTTCGACTGAATAGCAGGAGGTCCAGGGTTCGGTTCTATCTGGGGTTCTTGTAGGAGGAGCCAATGCGTCTCTAAGCAGCTACGTCAATTCATTCATTTATTTCATTTAGGGCCTTCCGCGTCTCAGTCGTCCGACGGGGGCGCTTCGGCAGCTTTTCGGATTCTCGTCGACAGTTCTCTCCATTGCTGTCTTTTCTGGGCGATGCATCTTAGGTGTTCGAGGTCTTCCCTAGTTGTGAGTTGAAGTGTGTTTTCTTGTAGTCTTGATAGGTCTTGTTGAGGACGACTGGTAGTGTTGTTAAAGGGCGTCCCCGAAACTTTTTTCCGTGTGTGGCGAAATAGCTGTTCATTGATTTATTAGCAGGTATTTCAATATTTCTTCTAAGTATGTGCCCGAAAAGGCGCCACCTGTTCTCAAGTATATAAATAGAAAGAGGGTGTTCCTCGCACTTGTTGTAAAGAGATGAATTTGTGATTTTAACGGGGTATTTGATGTTGAGAACTTTCCTCAGCTGTTTACGATGAAATGCATTTAATTTTTCTTCTTCAGATTTTGTCAGTGCCCAGGTGCCGCAGTTGTAGACAAGTATTGATTTTACGAGCGACCTGTATAATTTCAGCTTGGTCTTTCTTTTAATCTTATCTCCTTTGATCCAGACATTTAGAAGCTTTGTCAGTGCTGCATTGGATAGTCGTTTACTCCTCTCGACGTCTTCTTCGTCGCGTATGAGAGTTCCAACTTTTTTTGTATTTTTATACTCTGTTCCAGCTCTTGACCACGTTGTAAACTCTGTCTTATCTACATTGACCACTAGATTGTATTTATGTAAGGTGTTTTGTACTTCTTCCGTATCGACGAAATTCAGACCAACAAAATCTACGTCGTCAGCGTAAGCAATCTCTGTAGGTAAAGTCTTTTCCAGTTCATTGGTCGGTCTTGGCAAGATGGTTCTTACTTCTTTCAGGGCATTCTCTAAATATACTAAAAACAATACGGGGCTAAGACTGTCTCCTTGCGGGGTGCCTATGTTGCTCATAAAAGGTCTTTCCTTTGTTGCACCATTGATCCTAGTGTTAATGACTGTATCGCTAAAGAGAAAACGTATTATTCTCAGCTCGTCTTCTTCAACTATGCGTTCTATTATATCAAGCAAGATTTGTCTATCTATTGTGTCGAAGGCTGCTGACATGATTTTGATCTCGACATCCTCTTTCTTAGCCTTGGCTGCCAGCCATTAGCTACGTCAATGGCTTAAGGAAAAGCTGCCGTTCTAGGTAGAAAGGACTCCTTGAAACTTAGGTGACGTAAAATTTATTGAAAAAGACATAGGCACAATGAATGATATTTATGTCTGTTTTTTTTTTATATTGCCTGACCGTAAAACGACGTTAAAACAAGAAAGATTTGATAATGAAGAGCATCAAGGAAAATGGAAAAGAAGTGGGAAACGATTAAGCAGAATATTTTTTTTTAGCATGGTTTTTGTTTATTGTCTTCAAATAGTTCTAACAAGTTTTCGTAATATTTTTTAACATTTCTCTAGGGCAGTCACAAAGAGGGAGAGGATCCATAATTATGGGATTTTTGTCGACATTTTGCTGCCTGACAGATTAAAAGACTTTCACTTTTTTGTTTATTTGTTTGTGATTATCTCTCCATTTACTTTGATTAATTTATGTGAGTGTTATTGTCCATGGGCAAAATATTAGGAAAAAATAAACAAGGGTAAGGACTAATAAAGTAGAATGTTGAATATTACAGTTTATCACATTATAAGATTCTTTTCTTGGTCTAAATGTTATGTCAATATAAGCTGCCAGACAGCTAATATCATATGATGAATTATTAGATTACTGTGAGGATTAATTTTTCCTATCTTTCTCTTCGAAATTGGAATGCATTAGATTACTATTGTGATTTTTTTTCCTAATTTGAGATTACTCTTGCCGCAAACAAACCCATGAAACTATGCGAAAGCAAACAAAAGTATCGAGTATATGTAACCAAAAAAAAACAATAAAAAAATAATAATAATCATAATTGAAAAATAATTCTCTTTACATTTTCACCTACGCAAAAAAAAAATAAGAAAAAAAAAAAATAAATAAAAACTAAAAATTAAATATCTTAATTATTAATTTTCTGATGAGCTAATAAACTCGTAAAACTTTTCAGTGGGGGCGAGAACTAATGTCCTCGAAAAAAAAATCCTCGAAGTTTCTGATAGTTGGCAATCAAACGCTTAATACAGTTAAGCTAGGTAAAAGGTGTTTGATATTCGATTAGCGTCACAAAACCAGAGTTAATGGTTTTAACACAATCCCCCTAGATTTCTGAAAACGAATAATTTTTTATTGGAGCAAAGGAAAAGAAAATAATTATTAAATGACAAAAAAAAATTCGCCTTTTTGGAGAGACAGACAGACAAACAGATAGACAGACAGACAGACAGGCAGGCACCCAGAGAATCAGAGAAACAGGTACAGAGACAAACAGACAGAGAAAGAGAGAAAGAAGATTCTGAAGACTTTTGGCAGAATCATTGAAGATTATTGAACAAATCTCGCTTTCTCTTCACGTCAGACCGGCGCGCCAGTGGCCTTGTGGTTAGAGTGTTTGTCCTGATATCCGCAGGAACCCTCTCCACGAGTTCGAGCCCTACAACGCCGATAGGTTAAGACCTCATCTTTTCAGATCTGCCATGCCTAATAAAGGCTTCATGATGGATACTGTGTTACGGACATGCTATATCAGACAAACAAAATAAGTCAAGTCACGTCAGATAAAATATGGAGCAAGTGTAAGATTTTGTTTAATACTTGTACTTTCTCTTTGTTTTTAAAACTTTGTTAGCCGAAAAGTACGTGTGATGAAAAAAGATTCAATCTAACTGTTCCTGGTTGAAAATATTTACATGGAAATGAAGAAGCTCGATGTTTAAGAGCATAGGCTGCAACGCAATGTTCTTCATTAACGGTTTTCATATGATTTATACAGAACATAGACAGACCATGCAATCAACTCTCAGAAAACATATGAGAAGATTTACTAACCCGAGACGTCACCATTTGACGCATGATTCAAATGAAGACGGCAAAAGATTTATATTAATATTTTCTATCTTATAAATAAAATATGTTCATTATAGAAATTTATGCTCTCCTCACTTGGCCGTCGGTTGCTGTTTTTTTTTTTGTTTTTTTTTTTTTTATTGTCTCTTGTCTTTTTTAGAAGATAACTGGAAATCAATAATTCGATACTTTCCTTGTATATTTATAAACCGCATCAAGCGCCATACAGAAGGCTCTGTGTCCCCGCAAAAATGCTCAAAGTGCACTTCCACGCAGGATTTCATAGCTGTCCTGTTATTTTACTTAAGTGTCAATTAATTCTTAAAAAGGGTTTATGAATCGATTCAGGGTTTGCAACATAGCTAACATATATCTTCTGTTTCGGTGTTTCAACATGCCAAATCTTTCCAAAGATTAATAAGCCATTTTCCTCAAAAGAATGACTTTTATTGCCAACTGTCAGACGGACTAAAGTGACCTTCTCAGGTATACATTGGACTGGCCTCAGGACATTTATTTGCGGAAAATTCCTTCGCAACTGGAAACTGTTTCTGTCATGGTCAGGGTTAACCAGTTCAATCTTTTGTGTTTCAAATGCTAAAGAGAAGCCACTCCGAGAATACTTTCCACTCCACTTAGATTATTGTTTCAAACATACTTGATTCTTTAACTTTTCTCGGTGGAGAGGTCGTGAA